>JABUQX010042553.1:30000-52197 GCA_015478945.1 Trachelipus rathkii | reverse complement strand
TAATGCTAAAAAATTTTAACAATATAATCTATATAATAATATTATAATATATATATATACATATATAATAATAATTATAATAATAGTATAATAATATATATTATATTATAATATATAACTATATAATATCTATAACTGATTTCCATTTTTTGTAAGCTTCCACCTAGGGCAGACTTTAAATTTATAAATTATTATATAATTATTAATATATAATATATAATATTATAATATTATTATAATATATATATATAATATATATATTATATATAATAATATAGATATATTCATTATTTATATATAATATATATATTAAAAGGAAAAAAACATAAAACTAATAACTTTTTAGAATAATTAAATGATTAATATTAAAAAAATATTAATTATTATAAAATACATAGATATAAAACAATCAATATGGAAAATTCACAATATTGAGCAGTTGCAAAAATTGATTTATTAAAAAATAATATTCTTGGGCGCTTCCAATGGCACATTATCAACTACCGAAGAAACAAACTAATTCTCAAAACTCATCCCAAGCACAAATTTCTTTTCACTCATCATAGCCAGGTCGTTTAACCCTGTCGCTACCATTATTCGCATCCATAGTCTTTTCACTAGCATTACTGAAGATATTCTACTGTACTGGTGGTGATGGTGGTCGGCGATTAGTATCATCAAAGCTTTTTCGTCGACGGAAAACATTTCAGTCTCCTTTAAGACTTGGGGAACAACAATCTCACCTTTATTCTCCTATCTTCTATTCTTCCAAATATTATAGTACCAAGTTTCTAATTCTATCTCCATGTCTTCTAAAGTGGAAAAAACTATAAAATAAGCTGTCTTTCTTTAATCTCATCGAATCTAATATGATGCATGTGAAAGGAGTAAATATGTAATGCATAAGCGGCTTGTATTTCAGTAAAACACGTAATTCCCAAAGACAAATTCATAAACTCCAGAAACAGAATTATTAAAGGATATCCATGAACTCCAGTGATTGTTGTGAAGTTGCTATGCGGTGCTTCCCTACCAAAATCCCGTTGTATCATTCAAAGATCAGAGTCCAGATTGCCGGACGATCAATTTAACTATCTTTCTATAACACTTCATACGATTGATTTCTCACCTTCTCACGATGACTCCTAACCATTCACAAATGCTGACATTGCTTACGACCAGTTTGCACGAATCAAGTCTTAGATTTAGAGAGAGCATTTACCAATGCTCTCCTACACATCGAGAGATATTTTCACGATTCATATCCATAGCCATATGATGACAGATTACCATGCCGCTAGCAACTGAAAAAGCGCTTCTTTCTCACTTGGCAGGTGATTACCTTCTATGAACAGATTTTCTAATGCTATGCAATCATTCCACAAAGCTGTTTATAAACACTCTATACTTGTTGTTCAGACCATCTGTCTGGGCATAAGTTGGGGATGTTTTGCTCTTAATTCTTATTCTCAAGGACCCGTACTCACGAAAAAATAACGTAATAATTGTCCTTCTATATCCACCACTATTGCGATTCTATGTATTGTGTTCAAAATATATTTAACTAAGTATTTGTTTTTTGTGATTATGTAATAAATAAACTCAATCTTTTTATATTTTCTCAATATTGCTTGGACATCGTCTCTTTGACCGAACATCGAATAGAACAGCATCCAAAAACCCAAGTCACCACCGCATTTTCTACGGATCATCTTCGGTCGTGACATAAAATCGTCATATGGCTTGACCACAATTATATGCGTCAAGCCTCTTCATTTCTAACAAAGCCAATTAAATATCCTCTCTTCGACTATCATCGACACTCTTGTCAAATTAGCACAACAACTATGGAAATTTGTTCTCTTCCAGAAAATATAAGCTTTTTGACTACTATGGGTGGTTTATAGACGGTTAGAAGGTTCATCATACGATGCTTCCTCGTATAATATACCACATCAGAAACATGATTTTGATCTGAATCTGAACTATTGGTATGTGCAATTTTGCCTTCCTTTCAAATTGCTTATTCAATGCCTGATCTCCAGCATTCTTTCGTAACGCACAATTTTGCACACCTCCCTCATCATGAGCTCTATCCCAAGCGGTAAATCGGTCATACAAGAAAATTCAACGTGAAATTATACGTGAGATAATTTTTTATTTCCTTCTTATATTGATTTCAGTGAATGAATGCAGTTAATTTTTATAGGTTCCGGCACGTCCTGTGGATAAATTCTTGCAGCTTCAACAGCAGTTTCATATCACTCTGTGTTTGTACAGTTTTATACCACTCTGAACATCTTTATATTTAGTGAAAGGTCTTATGTAAAAAGCCTAGGACCCCCTCAGAACAAACTTTTATTTGGGGAAAAAATACAAAACTTGCAAAAACTCCCTTTAGGGCTCCTGGATATGTCAGCCAAAGTTAATATGTCTCAACCATTCATTAATAATTCTCTAAGTGAGGTAGCCTTCTTCCAAAAAATATTAGGTTTTAGTGGCAATCCACACTCTATTCAGTAACGTTCTTTTTCTCATTCGAAATTATCATATATGAATGTCAAGTATTTCTACAATTCAATTTCTTCGACTTCACTACTTAAATAACGCATAGCTCCGAAACGACCCATATCTGACTCGTCGAGGTGCTAGGTCTGTTTAGGGTTCTATCATCAATCGAAATAGTAGAATCCCCTTTGTGTTCTTAGTTGATTTATTCGTGTTTCGTTATTCACCGCACAGTCTTTCCATTTATCCAGCTCCTTTTCAAATTTTCGCAAACAATACTAAGATATAATGCTACCTAATTATATAATCATATTCAGTAATAGATTTTATATATATATTATACAATACTGAAACGAAGATTTAACAGAATATTATAATTATTTATATTTATATATAATATAATATATAAATATGATCTCCGCCACACTATGTATCATAGGTTATAACAAGTTATACTAGCATTCAAATGATGTTAAACAGAAAAATTAAAAAGAATATAGACAACACTAGTGAAAATCACTAATTCTCTGTGTTGTAAGAAAAATAGTATTTTTTTTTAAATGATCTAAATAAAAGATGTGCAAGTAACATCATGTGTACCAAAATTCCTACTTTTAAGAAGTTAATACAGAAAAATATTTTATTAAATTTAAATGAAAAAGGTAATTAAGGTTATATGAGCCAAGTATTTCTAATAAAAATTAAACTATAACTTTACCCGAAACAGAATTTAATTATAGAGAGTGGCGTCACGGATTGATAATTTCAATGCTACTTTGAACTTAACACTTAATAAAAATTGAGATAATCTGAATGGACTCCCTGGATCTAGAATTTATAATATACATATCAACATTAAAATAAAAACATAAAATACACAACAACAGTTCTATCTACAAATTTAAACAAGGCATATAAAATAGTGAAACAGTACGGACAAGAGAAAGTGAGAAAATGACGATTCAATAGCCTTCCCAATATACCGATATATATATATATCAAATACTTAATATTATATATATATAATATAATATTAGATATCATTATATATATACTATATATATATATATATATATATATTATAGTATAAATACATATTATTAATAATATATATAATATTATATAGATTATATAATATATATATATATAATATATATATAATATAGAGTATATATATAATATATATTATAATATATATATATATTATATAATATAATATATATATACCATAATATATATTATAAATAATATATAATATTATATATAATATATATATATTTTATACATATATATATATAATTAAAATTAAATTAAAATATATAATAATAATTTTTTTTTATAAATAAATTTAATATAATTACATATATTATAAAATAATATATAAATATTATTTAATAATTATATATAATATAAAAATATATATAATATATATATATATATTTATAAATTATTATATCGTCCTTAAGAATCGTATTAAATCTAAAAGCAAGAAACTTTGATTAAAAAATTGGCCAAGTAGACTCTAATAAGATAAACACATTTAGGAGGGCAGCGAGCCCCCCTCCCCCTGAACGAAGCCATTTAATATATAAATATTAATCGTATATATAAAATTAATACTATATATATTATAATATATATATACTATATATCATCTAATAGATATATATAAATATAATTAGTAACTTATATATAATATATAAATCAGCAAATTCGCGCCTATAATTTTTTTGGAGTGCGCATGCCTATGCGCCTATCGTACGAGTCGACTAGTGCGCTTAGCTGCTATCGCTACTATTTTATGTCACATCAATGGACTCATCTAGCGCCTATGCTCTTACTCGCTTCGCCTACGACTTTTCGCCGGTACTGTGATGTTCGCAAAGTTTATTTGGCAAAGAACTGTTAGTGCTAACTAAATTAAAACGCATTCTTTATAAGAAGAAAACACCATTTATTAATATTTGTAATTAAAACACCGTAAACTATCTATTATTACACGTCTCTTTCCTCATGTCTTATTGGTTCCATGTTTTCCCGGGTTTCACACAAGTGCTGAAGAAGTTGGAAAATTTCAGATGCCATATTGCCTAATTTATTTGTTAAAAAACTACTCGAAATAGTTAATATACTAACTAAGAATTTTAATATACTATAATATAATTATATCTATATAATATTAATATTATATATATAATATATAATACAATATATTATATAGGGGATCGTTGCTGTGTGGCGGCAGGGTATGTGCCGGCTTACATCGGGGCGCCCTGAGAGGGGCAGGCTAACGCATAAGAAGAATTAATAAAAATAAAATACAACATAAAATGAAAATTATAAAATAATAATAATAAATAACTAATAAAATAATAAATAATAATTAAATAATAATAATATAAAATAAATAATAAATAATATCAAGCAGTTAGTCAGTTCGTCATCGACACAACTGTCGATTGGAAACCTTTAACTAGTTATAAACTGCAAAAACGCTAACCGGCCTTATTTCCACCTTCTCTCGGAGAATACCCTAGAATCAATATCTAGCGACTTGAATAACTTCACCTGCGTTAATCAGTTTACATACCAATAGAACACACATATACAAAGTTTCATACCGATATCTCAAACCGTCTTTCGAAAAATTCGGCAAGGCGACGCCGTTATCCATTAACTATATTATATATATATAATATATAATATAATATATATACTATATAATAATATATATATATTATAATATATTATATATACAAGGTATATATATATATAATCAGTATTATATATATATTATATATATATATAAATCTATACTATTAAATTATATATACCCTAATATATATAATAATAATATCTAAGTTTTACACTTTTAAAATTACATAATCTTCTAAGTCTAATTTAAGAGGTAAAAAAAAAATAGCTACCGTTTGCCGCGGCTATAGGCGCAAGGAATTGGCTGTGCGCCTTTGCTTAGACCGTTTTTTTTAAAAAATTCTGTTACCCCAATGCGCCTTTGCGCCTACGAATGATAGTGAAGCCATAGGCGCAAAGGCGCAACTCAGTGGCGCAACGCCCAGCTCTGTATATAATATATAATTATAAATTATATATATAGAATATATATTATTTATATATAATTAATCATAATATATATATATACTATATAATATAATATATACTATATATACCTGTCCTATATCATTAGCTATATATTATATATATCATAATTATTATTTAAATATATAATATAATCATATATATATAATATATATTATATAATATATAATGATATATATAATTATTATAAATATATATAATATAATAATTATATACCTGTATACTATAACTATATTATCATACTATAATACTCACCGATACCTATATATATATATATATAATATAATTATATATATAAATATATTATTATATATATTTTATAATTATTATAAATATATATATACTATTATATATATATAGCTATACTTACAAAAGACGGGGTTCGGAGACCCTACCGAGGTCGGGAGAGAAATATCTCTACACACCAGATCGTTTCCCCGGAAAGGCCCGAGAAAACCCCGACTCCTGCGCATCTTGCCGGATTACCCCTTTGGATTCTTAGATTAAAAAAAAAAAAAAAAAAAAAATACTGATCCGAGTCGTCAAAACCAAACAGCTCCTATTATATAATTTTTGAATCATTGTCCCGTCACCAACTTAATTGCATTTTAGGATCCGATACCTCTAAAATATATAGACAAATATAAATATCCAAAAACTATCAGCTACTAGTCGTACACAGACGATAACAAGCCCATATATACCTTACTTATATAAATATTATATAATACTATAATCTATATATTATATATTAATATACTATTATCGTATATATATATATTATATATACTATTATATTATTTATAATATTTATAATAATATAACTAATATACTATATATATATATTTATATATATTAAAATCTTTTTTTTTATTTTTCTTTTCTTCCCAGAAGGATTTTTAAGCCTGTCAGCCGCGCAAGCGTCTTTCTCCAGACATCCTCTCCTGCGCACTATTCCTCTTCTCTTAGCACTCTCATGTTTGTAGCCACATCTTTTTCAGAGACTTCTCACCGACTCCGCCATCTCATTCTTCGTCTTTCCCCTTGTCTTCTCCTCTGGGTCCATTCCATTACTTTTCGCATTCTGTCCAGCCCATACTCTCCAGATTTCCCCACTTCATCTTCACATTCCCCAAATCCTCTCAGTATCATACATCGTCACACCATAATATCATCTTCAATTACTTAATTCCTATTCTGTTCTCTACACTACTTTTCCAATCATGTTCTTAACTAACCCTCATACTCCGCCGCTGTAATTCTACTCTCCTCCTTTCTACTTGTGTCCAATTTTCCGCTCCGAAGTACAGCAGCGTCGGAAGTAGATACTGTTAAAAAATCACTTTGCTTTTAACCTCCTATTCGATGTTTTATCTTCGTATGGGTATTAACCTTACAATAATCCATACTTTTCCATTCGTCGGTGTCTCTATCCTTCCACTTCTCCCCTATCTGCTAAAACACCTCGAGATTTAATGCATATTACCGCCTTTTCACCTCCTCCCCTTTTCCCACCACCTACATCCCCCTCCTCAATTCCTCGTTATTGTTAATATCTTCTGTACGTGTAAGTTCATCCTCATCCCTGCTTCTCAACTCCTACCTTAACACAACTCACCACCATCTCGAATCGTTTCTCTCTCGCTCCAACATCCAGATCGTCCCATATGCCATTATGTCCCTTCAAATTCTCCCAGTCATCGCCTCACTTCCCTTATCACCACGTCTAAATAATAAAACAGCAGTTGAGATAAAACACTCCCCTGCTTCCCTCAAACCACTCTATTACGTTCTCCGCACCATTTCTAACCATTACAACGCATTTCAATCCATACTATCTTTCCTACTATCCTTCTTTAATCTACCCCTCACTCCATAATCCTCTCCAGCCAAGCTTCTTTCATTCGGCACGAATACAAATGCCTTTGCAGTCGAAGAACCTACAACAAAGCTCTTGCTCCATATCCGCATCTTCTCCGAACAGTTTAGTGTGGTATATTAAAAAGTCCCTTGTATCCTCTTCCGTCTTCTTACCGTACTGTCACTCCCTGTAGTCTCGGCTGTCTACCTTCTCTCTCAAGCCTCCTCTCCAATATTCTATTCGATATTTCGCAAATGATCCATCTCAGTGAAAAGCCTCGATAATTGTATACACTTTCGCATCTCCTTACCTTTAAACTCTGTATATTACTAAGTGCTTCCCCCCACCTTTCATTGCACTCCCCTCTCTCCAACACTTAGCTCAGTCAACTGATGATTTCTCTCCTCTCAGCTCCTCTCCTCCTTACACACCAGAATCCCAGCCAAATCCATACTCTCTGATCTTACCCTATCTTCATCCTTTTATAGCTCCTATAATTCTTCCTCTACCTTATCTCTCCGCCTTCCCTGCTTCCTCCCCTCTTCCTCCTCCCTGTCTGATCTACACCTTCTCCTCTTCGTTACCTGTATTTACCAATTTAGCAATCTTCATAGATTCGTCCAATCTATCATTTCTTTGATCCCGTATCAACAGAAATCTCTCATCTTTTCTATCTTTTAAAATTCCTAGTTACGTCTTTGTACTTTCTATACGCCTTCGCCATCTTAAATAGCATTTTCTTCCCTTCGCCCACATCTCTCGTTTTCATATTTCTTACCTGCCATCTCTCCTCGCTCCATCTTTTTGCCCTCCTTCATTTAATTCTCTCTGCTATCTTGCGTTACATATCCTCCTTGCGCACTTTTCTTCTTTTCAAGCACAAATTCTACTCATTTCCCTTTTTTACTTTAACTTCGCTTTTTACAGACTTACTTACGTTCACAACCATTGTGTATGTCTCTTAACTAGTACCTCCTAACGCCCACCTCTATAACCAAGATTTTTCTCGCAATCTCCTTAATACATCCTGCAGTCTTCGTTTTCTTCTTCAAAGTCATTAAGGTTTCCTTATTCCAGGCGTCATTTTAAGTCTCGTTTCATTTTCTTTCTAACCAAACCACTCTGACCACTGCCCTCTTCTGCTCATTTTATCCTCCCTCAATCTTATCTTTATGTTCCGCCAACACCAGTCTGATGATCCCATCTAAGAAACATCCCGGATACCTTTACATCTTAACCATCCTATTTATACGAGAACTATCGTTAGTACTACTCACCGATTTTTGCATCGAATTATTCGTTACCACTGATCACATCTATACTCGTAAAAGATGTCGAGACTCTCTGTGCCTTGAAACGTGATGACATATTTCTAGGTCGTTCTCACACAAAAATTCAATCAACGCCTCTACCCTCATGTATTCTCACTAACTCTCTAATCTTTTTCCATACTTCTCCAGTCTCTCCTACTTTCCTATAATCTACGTGAAATCCTCATCAACAAGCACCTCTCCCCCTCCTACTCCACCCCCACCTCTATCCTCATCAATTCATAAAATTAGTATTTTTTCTCCTCTGTGGAGTGCCTCCTTTTGTGGCATATATCTGGCTATATTCTAATTTTAGACCGCTATCTTCAATACGCATCCCATCACTTCAACCTTCTCATTTATAATTTTTACTTTGTCATACATGGACAGTCTGATACCAAATAAATTCCGACCACCATGCTTCTTATTTCCTCTCTCACCCCCACTATACATCATAAACAACATCCTATTCACCCATTTCCTTACCCTCCACACACCCTCACTTCATCTCGTCCATCCCAACATATTTATCTCCTCTTCCTTCTAATTCTATTATCCTCCTCACTCTTATCTCCATAGGTACCCACATTTACTCGGGCTACCACCTATAATTCTTAATAGTCTTTCCTAATTCCTATTTCCGCACAATCTCGCCGCAATCAGTTCGTCTAACAAAGTATCTGTTACCCGGCTTCCGAGGCTCGCGCTTCGACTCTTGCAAGCACTCTTATTTCGAATGTGCCTATTGCAGGACATCCTTCCCTAGCCCTACTTCTCTTTAAGCCAGAGACCCTCTCACAACTACTGTCCTCGGGCTTGCCCGTGCTGCAACGATGGGACGCCGGTAGTTGCTATTTAATGCATTTAAATGCATTATAAATGCATAAACATATTATAATATATATTAATATATATTATATATATATAAATAATATATTATATATATATATATATAATATATATCTCTATATCTAAATACTATATAATAAAATATAATAATATCATAATATAATAATATACTATTATACTAATATATAAATATATTATATATAATATCAATATACATATATATATAATATATTATATCATATAAAATATATATATAAACTATTAATAATTATATATATATAATATATATAATTATATTATATTATTATATAGTATAATAATTAAATATAATAATATATATCATATATTATAATATATATTAATATAATCTACTATAATATATACTATCTATATATATAATCTACTATATATATATATATATATTATATATATACTATTATATAATATACATGTGTAATTGGTTTAAAACTACAAATCATATCTCAAAAACTAACAAATAGATACAGGTAAAAGGATACATATTGTTGGAATCCTGTAACATTTTAGTACAGGAAAAAGTAATAAAAAATAAAAAAAAAAAATTCAAAAAAAAAAAATATATATCTCAAAAAACTACAATAACTACATCGAACACCGGTGCAATTTGATCCAGCTAACACTTCTTTATAACAAATGACAACATTCCACAAAAAAAAAAAAAAATTCTTATGATAAGTATAGCTTAAATATGACAAAGAACTATGTGAGAAAATTCAACAAGGCATTTCGTAAATAAATAGACTTTCTATTAAATTTTGCTTCTTTTTTATTAACGTAAAGAATACCCCAACGGACATACGCACCAGATGTCAGGGTCGGTCTCTACGCCTTCACGGGAGAACTTTACGGGTAGACTAATTCCCCCTCTCCGGGGAGGGATCCCGAACACCCCGCTCTTTGTATATTGCAGCTGGTCGCGAGAGGGTTACCTCGCCCCTCCCATACGGGTATGAAACGCCCCACCTGGTTCCCGTACTCTCGACAGCCCATACATGCCAGGCTGTAATACCTTTACAACTTATATCATATATAACGTAATATAATATTATAATAGATATTATAGTTACTTAATTATACTAATATATTTATATATATATAATTATAATACTTAATAAATTATATACTAACTATATATAATTAATACTATATAATTATTTCCCCTGCACCTAAAAAAAATAGCCAATATTTATTTTTTTTAATTTTTATTATTTTTACATTCATTCCAATCAAAAAATTTACAAGATTCCAATTTTAGACAAAAATTAATTGAGACTTATTGCTAGTTTGGATATAGAACGAAAAATTTTTTTTTTTTTTTTTTTTTGAACAGTATTCGAAATAAACTTTGCAGCGATTCAAACAATTATCCTAATTCCCTGTAGCATATTTAGCTTTTTGAAAATGCTTCGAGGTAGTTTAGTTTTAAACATAAAACCGAAAACGCTATATATCATATGATATACTATATATATATATATATATATATATATTTATATATATCTATTATTATAATAAATATATATTATAATATTAATATAATATGAAATAATAATATAAATAATTTACTAACATACCTTGGACCCTCTCGATACTACTATACATATATATAATATATATTAAAGTACTTGCTAGAGTTAAGTCCTACTTTTATTGAGCAAAACCCATACTAGAGGCGATGTTATTCAGACAAACCATAATTGAACAATGATGTTTATTATCTTCAACAATAAGTAGAGATATTCAATTTAAAGTAAAAAAATAAAAATGTCACTAATCTGTTAAATACTCCTCTACTCTTCGTAGGCGAAGCCATTTCCACGCTTTTTTCCACCCCTTCCTCTGGACTTTCGTTTGTTGCAAAAATTTGTAGATCGAAATCGAGTCACAGCAATTTCTCTTGAAATTATATCCTAATCTTAGCCGGCGAATGATTATCGGAAGGAGTATATGAGGTTGAGATTTTTCATTCTGATTGCTAATAATGACTCGAGTATCTCAACAGACGAGAGTTTACTATACTTTCAAATCATCATTCATGCTAAATTTTCATCCGCGCAAAAGTGTTCAGCATAAGTCGAACATAAATTAAAAAATTTTTACAAGTATAATGGAGTACACCATTACTTCCGCGGGTAACACGAGTACAAATCAGTTATTTATAATATTATACGAGATAATAAAATTAACCTAATTCAAATTATACATATTTTGTGCATTTACAATCACAACAAACATATAAAAAATATCAATTTTAAAAATGAATAACTAAAATACATAAAGTTAAAGTACTCTCAAATGCAAACATATCGAATTATGTCATATTCTAATAAAATAATAGACATAATTAAAATTTGTAAGGCAAAAAATAGGTTAAACATTTTCACTACTTTAAAATTTTTAAAAATACGAGCATTAACATTGTTTACATCGGAAATTAAACATATATAACAAAATAAATGAATATAAAAAATAACATATAAATTATATACTACTAGAAAATAAAGTCAATTATAAACAAATTTTAGTATATCCGTTAGATATAAACAAAACATACAAGGCATTTAAATGCATTAAAAACTACAAAAATGTTATATACATAATCTTGATATGAACAAATTAGATTATTCACAGTTAAAATAGGCCACACGATCAACGTTGCAATCAAGAAAGGCCATAGTAGCGGTTCTATGTAATCCATATTGCCAATGTCACTAAATAGTTTCAACCTAAGTTATGAGAAAACATGCTTAACATAGAGAAGAACGAAGTGCTTGAAAATTTAGTCCTTTATTTGAAAAATTCCTTCATACATAAAAAGGAGCGGTCACAAAACCATTTTAGAATTCGAAAAGGAATCAGTATCGCGTATGAATCCAAAAATGAAAATAATGAAAATAGGGAAATAATACAAAATAATGAAGAATCCATACACGTAAGGATATTACAATGTAGAGGCAAGAAGTTCTTGGAAATTAGTTCCTTTATTTGAAAATTTACTTCAGACATAAAGGAGCGTTCACAGAACATTAGAAATTCGAAAAGAAACAAGTCGTAGTGAATTCCAAAAATGGAGTTAACTGCCCATAATCCAAACTTAAATGATTAAAGTAGCCAATGCGAAAGAAGATCGCTATCGTCTACCCAGCATAATAACAAGAATATGAAATAAATTATAGACTTTAATTAAAATGAGTCAGTATCATTCAAATTTCCGAAAAATTTTTCTCGGTAGTCTTATTAGGATTTTGTGTTATGTAGTTTTATTTTTTTATTCTTCATATATTTGTACTTTTCTTTTTGTTATACCAGAGAGTGGATTAATTGACTGCGTTCTCTCCGGTTCACAGATAATAATATAAGATTACTCATTATGGCTCTTTAATAGAGCAAGCACCTACTATAAGAGGAGTTATTAGAAAACATATATTTGAACAATGATATTTTATCAAACAATAAAGTATGATGATATTCAGAAAAAGATAAAGAAATAAGAAGTCCCTTCTTACTGAATACCTCTCTTGTAGACGTACGCAATTGTAGTCACCAGCCTTTTACAGAAGCGTTCTCCACCTCTATGAATCTGACTCTCGAAATTTTGTGCAAAAAATTGCTATGATCGAAAACTTCGCGCGTCGCACCCTTTCTTGATCAACTTACGACTCTTAGCGGCGAGGATCTGGAAGACGTAGCTTGTTAAGTGAGATTTTTTCTTTGATTCTTAATTATTCCATCGGAGTATCCCTCAACCAGGACGGTTTAATTAATTACCTATCACTTCCGACCTAATATGCTAATAATTCCTCGCCACGTACTATAATTCTGCATTAAGTAACCAACATAAATTAAATTTTTTACAAATTTATAATGAGGATACTATATATTAATAATAAAATTAAATACATACACTAATATCTATATAAATATATATATAATTCATATAATTATAATATTATATTATGTCATATATATAAAATCATATTATATATAGTAGCATATTATAATAATATACTAATAATATATATATAGTTATTTGAAACATATTATATATATTATATAGATTATATTATATTAATAATTAATTATAATAGAATACAAATTTGTAGTCACTCACTTAATATTGCAAATAGTTATTATTTAAAAGCACATAAAACGCAAATTATTTTAATTTTTACTTTCAAAATAACAATGAAGTTTTAGTTACATGTATTATTATAATATAGATACTATCTAATTGATGGATCTTTTTTCATTTCTACTATAAATAACCCTAAAAACGTTTTGCATATATAAGTACTCAATTTTTATTTGCCAAAGATTTAGGGGCATGCCCCCCCCTGTATACCAGGAAAGAGAGTAGAGAGAGGAGAGAGAGAGAGAGAGAGAGGAGAAGAGAGAGAGAAGAGAGAGAGAGAGAGAGAGAGAGAGAGAGAATATCAATATTCATTTTGTGTTCAAAACCGAAGGAATTGAACAATGGTTTTCGAAATATATAAAATCTATTGAAAAAAACACAGATAATACAAGAGATAAATACAAAAGAATTTGAAAAGAGATATAACAAGACATTATTACGGTACAAAGAATTCATTTAAGGAAGTAGTTGTATCATAAAATGAATTCGTCAAGGTTCTTAAAAATGGGTGAAACTCAAATGTTTCTAAACGTTTCAATTTCAAACAGCTGTCCACTATTCGTCGAAAAAAAAATTACCATTTATTTATAAGTATTGATTTATCAGTCTGAGGAAGGTTAAGTTTTTATATTGTCTATAAATGAAAGTGAGACAATGGTCTTATAGGCAGAAAGTTTGAATTGTTTTCAGCAAGAAGAAGTATCCGAACGAAAGGAAGAATAGGTTAATAATAATAATATCATTAAGATTTACAAAATTCCGAAAGTATTTGTTTTTATTTTATTTTTAATCCCAATCTCCCAAAGCTTCGTCCTTTGGTATAATAATAATAATAATAATAATAATAATAATAATAATAATAATAATAATAATAATAATAATAATAATAATAATAATAATAATAATAATAATAATAATAATAATAATAATAATAATAATAATAACCAAAAATATAAATTTAAAAATAAAAAATGATGATGGTTTAGTCTCTCTTATCAATTAGCTTCTAATTTGGAAATTAGTACTTGATAATTTTCTGGTTATTAAATTATTATAGGAAAAGTTTTTTCAGCAACAATTCAAAAATTAAAGTGTTTGGCAACAAAATCAAAGTGGAACATAGTCCAGAACACGTGCCGACTTTAACATTCAGGAATAAGTTTACATTAAAACTGAAAATATTGAAATCCAAAAAAAAAGAATGCTATTCTGAATAGTTGTATGAAGTTGGAAAAACTTTACAATGCACTTTTTTTTATATAAGACTGCTAAACCTTAAATAAAAATATGAGTTGGCAACATTTGACAAAATGGGTCATAGTCAAGAACACGTGATGTATTTAAAATGGAGCTAAATTATAACAATTTTTTTAAAGTTATTATATATATAATAGTAGTATAATTATATATATTATATATGATATATAAATATATATATATATATATATATATATATATATATAGATATATATATATATACTATTATATATATATAATATAGATATAAATTATATATAATATATATATATTTATATATATATATATATATATATATATATATATATATATATATATATATATATAGTTTCTTTACCTCTATGAATAAATGAGATCATTTTGGATTTGGAAAACTTGAACTTTTCAAGGTTAAGTTAAGAAAAAAAAAATAATTTATAACTTGGCAACTATCAACAATGAACAAAATGGATCATAAGCTGCGTTTCCCGATGCCCGACTGCAGCCCGGGCGGGCACATAGGCACATATACATCGTTTTCCGAGCCCGTTTGCGCACTTCTACGTCACGTAAACGTCAGTCAGGCGCCCGTTGTTAAATTCTCGATTTCGGGAATTAGTAAACGGGCGGGCTGCGGAAGGATACTTTGTTTACAAACAAATTTACTTACAAAACATGTGTCGGAAATGGCTTGCCAAAAAGTTTTTTAATATTTTAGTTAACTTTTATATTGAGGATACTAATATATCGTATTATTTCATAAAATAGATACATATAAGTATAATAGTATTGTTTACAAATGTCAGCCGATCCAACGGGCGCGCTCGGCCGTTTCCAGGTACTCAAATTTCCTGTTCTCTGATTGGTTAATGTAATTTTTTTATAATTCGAAGCGTTTCCGAGTCGATTTTGGACACGGGCTGCACTCAGGCTTCGGGAAACGCAGCTATAGTCATGAGCACGTGTTAATTTTAAAATCAAATAAACTTTTTATATTTAAATATTCAATATTTCAAAGCATATATATATATATATATATATATATATTATATATAATATTAGATATATATATATTTTTAATTTATTTTTTTTTAATATATATAATATAGATAATATTATATATATATATATATATATATATATATATATATATATATATATATATATATATATATATATATATATATATATATATATATATATATATATATATATATATATATTATATATATATAGTATATATATATATGGCTAAATATATCTTACATTACCAGACTTTTTTTTCCTTTAAATTACCCATTGGCAACGTTGAACAAAAGGATCATAGTTATTAGTCAAGAACAAATGCGGTTTATAAACTTCGGTCAAATCAAATCAGAGCAATATTCTCATCAAAAACAATTCATGATGATTTCTTACAACGTTCAATAAGCAGGTTAAAAAAATTTGTTTAAAATCATTGATGATGCCCTTAATTAACATATAATTTCAACAAGTAATGTTACATTAATTACTGTTTAAATGGCGCGTTCAAAAAGTAATACAGATTCCAGAGAAACTATCATTTTAAATGAATGAGTCACAGAAGATTTTACTCTTCATCAGCGGGATTCGAATACTGGAACTCCGCGTTGCTGAGTTAACAGTAACCTGCGCTTTATCCACTAAGCCATCCACGTCCACAAAATAGAACACTTCAAGCGTAGTTTTTAAAGCACCCGGTTTTCTCATCCCATAATTGCTGAGTACTCAAAGGCCTGGCCCCCCATTTTAAATGAATGAGTCACAGAAGATTTTACTCTTCATCAGCGGGATTCGAACACTGGAACTTCGCGTTGCTGAGTTAACAGTGAACACTTGATCTGCATATCCTCTACCACCTCTAAATGCACCTTTTTCTCCGCCAGTCAGTCCCTCAGACACTCGTACTCTACAACACAATAAACTAATACCCCTATAGTTCTCCTTATCTCCCTTACCCTTATATAAGGGTACTATTACCGATCTTCTCCAATCCTTCAGAACTATACCCTCAATAAACGTTTTGTTATGCAACCTCCAAATCTATTCAATTACAATCTCGTCTCCAATCTTAATCATTTCACCGGAAATTCCATCAATACCTACAGATTTACCATTCTTTAACTTTCTCCCTCTACCTATTACCTCGTCCCAAAAATAATTATTTCTTCCTACACCATTAAACCCACACACACAATCACTACTATCACCTGTTATGCAGATTTTCAGTGTTCATTCCACGTTCTGCTTACATCTATTTCATCAGTTATCCATCCCTATTCATTATTCTCTGAAGATTCCCTTTACTCTCTTTCATAACCTGTCGTGCTTCCTTCTAGAAGAGCTTTCTATTCCCTTGTAAATCCCTATTCATCCTCCTTTCAAACTTTTCATTTCTCTTTTTTCCTCCTACGTCTTCCTTTTTTCCTCCTTATATATTTCCATACACCTTTCTTTTGAAACCTCATCATTGGCTCATCACAGCCAACCGCGCATCTTTTTTACTTTACACCGCTTGCATCACCTCTTCATTCCATCACTCCTTATTGATATACTTACTTTCTACTTTAGCACATCCACATATTTTTCTTGCACCGCTAACAAAGGCTTCTTCCATTTGCGTCCATATTTCTTCAGTTTCACCTTGTTCACATTCAAGTGATTTATTTTCAAGTGCTCTCACATAGTTTTCCTTATAACCTTGTTCACTTAACTTCTCACTTTTAATTTCTCCACATTTCCTTCTGACGCTTACTCTCCATCCATTTCCACTAACCTAATCTTACATAAAACAACACGATCTAATATTTCCACCCTCAACCCCCTCAATGATTTAACGTCCATCACATGTTTCAACATCTTTTTCACCAACACAAAATCAATCATAAACACGGATAAAATTATTATTTACATAACTACCTACAAAAAAAAACAAAAAATAAAATAAAAGTGCGAAAATTAGCTTTTGGTGCGTGGTGTGCTTACTCGCCGGTGCGGTGCTGTGAGATAAATTCTGGTGCTTTGCGAAACCTAATTCAAACTGAAGAAATAAATGTTACCTGTCGAGGATTTGGGTATAGATCCGAACCATTTACCGTTTCCACAGCTCTGCTTTACATTAAAGCCAAATTAAAATGACAATTCAATGATAAAAAATAAAAGCAAATTAAGTTGCTGTGGAGAACTTGATCATCAGGAAGAATGAAACTCTAAAACGGTACAAATCATTTATTACTCTCAGTTTATGTCCACGTATAAACTAAGTACCGTATGAAAAATATAAATTCAATAAATTGCATGAAAAATATACATACCTAAATCTTAATTCCTCATTGCATTATAAAAAATAATAATATTTTAAGGTCTAGAATAATAACACATGAAAAGAAAAAGCCAAAAATAGTAAAAACAAAATAATACTATTTAAAAGTCAAACTGGAAACATGTACAAAATAACTGAAAAATAAACAAAAAAATGTAAAAAGTTTTTCTTTTTCAGAAAAAAATAATTTTCTGCTTCATAAAACATAACAGGAAAGATCAAATCAACGCACTTAATACCAATAAACGCAGTCCATTTAATCAATCTAGGCATTCATTTAAATATCTAGACTAAAGCTTGAGTCTCCTAAGCCAACTACTGCCACCTACTATCTACCAGACTACTAATATAAAGTATTAGCTACTTAAATTCTAAATTGGTAAATTTATAATAAATTCATATTTTTAAATAATTTCAGGAGTTTCGTTAACAATCAAAGTTCATTTTTAACATTAATCTTTAATAAAGATTCAAATGTTTTTATGTTTTCCTGTGAAGTTGAAGCTTTAACTGTAGTGCGAAGGTGAACTCTTACACTACTTTTTGATTAAAACTTTTATCACAGTAAGAACACTTAAATGGTTTTTCACCTGTGTGGATTCGAATGTGGGATTTTAAATGATGATTACGATAAAAACTTTTCTCACAGGAAGAACACTTAAATGGTTTTTCACCCGTGTGATGTGGGTTCGACCAAAGTGCTTGTGTTCTTAATATTGACAATAATGGGGTACTTCTTTTCCCAGTAAGGAAACTTATAAGTTCCTTTTTTACCTTTGGGGGTTCGAATGTGGTTTTCTGAAAACATCTTTGCCGGATTAAAACTTTTTAATCACGATAGAAACATGTTAAATGGTTTTTCACGCCCCGTGTGACATACTGGTTCGACATTGGGTTTCTGAATCCTGGTTTACGATTAAAACTTTATCACAGTAAGAACACTTAAATGGTTTTTCACCTGTGGGATTTCGAATGTGGGATTCTAAGTGATGATTACGATAAAAACTTTTCTCACAGAAAGAACACTTAAATGGTTTTTCACCCGTGTGGGTTCGAAGGTGAGCTATTAAAATACATTTTTGATTAAAGCTTTTCTCACAGTAAGAACACTTAAATGGTTTTTTACCTGTGTGGGTTCGAATGTGGTTTTCTAAAACATCTTTGCGATTAAAACTTTTATCACAATAGGAACATTTAAATGGTTTTTCACCCGTGTGGGTTCGAATGTGGGTTTCTGAATCCTGTTTACGATTAAAACTTTTATCACAGTAAGAACACTTAAATGGTTTTTCACCCGTGTGGGTTCGAATGTGGGTTTCTAAACTAAATTTATGATTAAAATTTTTCTGACAGTAAGAACATTTAAATGGTTTTTCACCCGTGTGGACTCGAAAGTGGGTATGTAAATTAGTTTTGCGATTTAAACCTTTATCACAGTAAGAACACTTAAATGGTCTTTCACCCGTGTGGGTTCGAATGTGGGATTCTAAATCCTGTTTACGATTAAAACTTTTATCACAGTAAGAACACTTAAATGGTTTTTCACCCGTATGGATTCGAATGTGGGTTTCTAAATTATTTTTACAATTAAAACTTTTATCACAGTGGGAACACTTAAATGGTTTTTCCCCTGTGTGGTTTCGGATGTGACACTTTAAAGCCCATTTACGAATAAACTTTTTGGCACAATAAGAGCACGTGAATGTTTTATCAGTATTGTTACACTTTTTAGTATCCCAAACGGAAATTTCTTTCTCAAAAAGATTTTTGCAATCGTTATTGACATTTTTAATATTTTTATTAAGATAAGCTGAAGAAGGACCACTATACATTGTTGATGTTTTCGTATCAAAACTTCTGGACCTTAAAAAGTGGCTCTGTCTCATAGTAAGTTTTGTCTGTGGTAGGGCGCCTTCTGCTTCAACTTTAACTGCAAAAAAAAATACAAAATACAACAAACATTAAAAAATAAGTCATTTAAAAGAAAAAAAAATAACAAGAGTTGTGGGAAAAATAAGTTTTAGAGATTAAAAAAAAAAGGACATTTTAATCCACACTGGTTACTATTTTAGTCAGCTAAAAAAATTAAAATATTAATTGCGTCCATGCGAACAAATAATGACTCATAATTTGTGAAATAATAAGTTATAGCGTTTTTGAACTAGATTATGAAAGGTAATAACATTATAACAATGACGTAAAAGTTAGAGCGTTTTGGAACCTGAATATGAAAGGTAATAACGTTAATAAAACAGTGACGTCAAATCAGAAATAATCGCTCAAAACCTGAAAATATCAATAAATTTTTGACTCTCGAGAGCAGGCTTTGCCTAGATAACACGAACGTCGACTCCGAGAATGCTTTTGTAATACAAAAATTGTGATTGACAGCGTGTTTCGAAAATTTTTAACTATGACGTCAGTCATATCATCATGAAAAATCATTAATCCATAATTTTAATAAGTGCGCACGAACGCAACTATTTACTAATAATATTTTCTTTCCAGAATAAGTACTTCCTGTTAATGCTCCCATCATTCTTATTAGCATAAATAATAATAATAATAATAATAATAATAATAATAATAATAATAATAATAATAATAATAATAATAATAATAATAATAATAATAATAATAATAATAATAATAATAATCTACTGAAAATGATGAAAAAAAATAGCGTATCTTCTATACATGAATAAAATCTACTTTGTTAGATTTATTAATTCTGCATCATTAATTAAAATATTAATCACATTTTAACTTCTAAAAGTATTATAAAGTCTCTCCTCTTTTAAAATTATTTTCATAGCTTGAATTCGTCTTCCATTTTATTTCAATTAAAACTCAGGAACATTATAATTTAATAACACATATGTTAAATATTTTTTAAGAGGTTTTAATTTTGACATCGAGTTTTGATTGGCTCAGCCCCAAAACTAAAATTGGCATAATTTTCTTAGTTTTCATTCGATTTGCATCAAATATAAAGCAAGATTCAGCTTTTTACGAGCTCTAAAACATCTATTTTGAGGAGTTTTTCTGTCTCTGTAGGTTTATTTTGTATTTTAATGTGAAGAAAAACCATGTACCTAACATTTGTGAATTCACCTACAATTTTTGTCCAAATGACTTGAAACTTAACCCAAATAAGGAAAGGTCTATCTATTATCTAAAAAAAATTTAATACAGATTTCCAATATCGGCCACCAAATGCCAGCAATTTCCAATTTCCAAAAACCCACTGAAAATTGTTTTTCATAAATGAAAAATTGCGATAAATTTCTTTCTGTTTATCAAAAAAAATGTAATACAGATTTCTCATATCTGCCACCAAACGACAGCAATTCCCAATTTTCAAGTCCATTGAAAATGGATTTTCATAAATAAAAAATTGCGATTAATTTCTTTCTGTTGATCACTGGGGAACCAAGGGGCAGATGATGATGATGATAAAGAAAATGATTTAAATAAAAAGGTGAATTGACCCAATCATACATGCCCTAAAAGTTTCATATTAATCGGATGAACATTAAAACTAAGGTCAAAATCCTAACCTTCTTTTAAAATCAAATTTAATCTGCTTTTCTTAATCTCAGTGAACCACATCCCATACATTTTCCGTTCAATAAGCAACCTCATTTTTTTATTATTATCTTACACACAATGTTCTATCTCAATAGATTCTCCAAATATAAATCTTAATTGCCTTTCGACTTTGAACTAATTTTAATTGCCATCCCTTCCATTCGGAAAAAGTGGCCTCAAATCTATCTAATTTAAAGTGATGGAGAGA
>JABUQX010042553.1:0-25000 GCA_015478945.1 Trachelipus rathkii | reverse complement strand
TATACAAGTTAATCATATTGCCGCTTTTAGTTCATATGCTTGCTTCTCTTAGTGGTTAAATGCCAGAGCAAACTATCCTTTTAGGCATAGGGGATGCGAACTAAGACTAGTAGCTGTTATCTTAATTTAGGTTATTCAATGTAAAAGGAGTTATCAGTTACGGGATATAAAGGTTATCAAACAACTTATCTAGTATAAAGTGCTAGAGAATAATAAGAGAAAAGACAACTACAAGTTACTTTCACTATATTAATATATATAATATATATTATTATATATATATATATATATATATATATGATATATATATATATATATATTATAATAATATATATATATATATAATATAATATATTAATATATACTATATTATAAATATTATATAATATATATATTTATATATATTATATATATAATATAATATATATATTAATATAATATATATATATATTATTATATTTAATTTATTATAATATATATATATATATATATAAATATATATATTATTATACCCTATAATTGATGATAGGACACCTTCTTTGAAAAAGGTATAAAATTATCATTAAAAATTTTTACAAAATTCATGTGTTAATCAACACAACTATCTTTCACCAAATCGATATATATATTTATTATATATATATATTTTATGGTACGAAAAAAAAATAAAATTTTCTTTTTTAAGACTTAATGTGCAGTGAGTTGCAATAAAAACGTAATTTACATTTTGAGTAATCGAAAATATTCATCTTTTATTACGCGAATAAAACAAAATTATTGCATATTATCTCCTTCTAATTCCAATAAGAAAATTTACGATGGCATTATAACAGTAGTTATTATACAATATAGAATAAAAAGACATCTTTGTGTGCACTTTTGGAGCACTACTGATTACGTCATCAAAGGAATAAGGAAGCTACGAAAAACGCGTCATGCCGATCACCTATCATCACAAAATGAAATAATTGATCTAAGTGAAGCTACAATCAGAGAATTCTGTTTAATTATAACGAGTCCATTTCCAAATAGTAAAACCCATTTAATTTCAATTTTTTTAAATTCACATGTTAAAAAAAAAGTCTAGCTTTGTAACCAACGATTATATTTAATCTATAATGCGCTTTGAGATATTTAATTGTATTATCAAAAATTACTTCATAAATTCTTTCAATTATACTCCATCTCCCCATAGAGAGAATGATGTGCGTTTCACCATGTTGTTGTTGTTGTTGTTGTTGGCTTAGCAAATTACCAAGAATGTTAAGGACAGATTTAGAGATTCAGAAGTTTTGGAAAGTTCAGAAGTTAAAGGAATTGAACTAGAACTGGGGAACTGACAGGGATCCTCATTTTCGACAGAAGTTACATGAGTGCAGAAAGGTAAGGTCCAATTTGATAGGTAGAGATGAAACCGTTTAAGAAAGCGTGAATCATAAGTTGTCGGAACCACAGAAACTCTGCTATCAAAGGCAAGAACCTTCTTACAAATAAGCCTAGAGAGGGAATAAATATAAAATAATGCCTACATCAACATCTATACATCAACTAACAAGTAGGCAATAAATTGCCGATCAGTAGGACCAACTTCGCAAAAGAGGTTAATTTCATAGGTTGTTCTAGGAGTGCTTCATGCAAGATATTTTTTTTTACCACAGGGCTTGCCAGGTCTGTTTGGTAAACCTTCTCCTCTATTCGAGTTTAGAACTAACGTGCAATGCCACTACAGTCAGCAAGTAAAATCAACATTAAACAAAATTTTGAAAATATTTTGTTTCTCCATATTTTTTTATTGTTTCTTATTAATTTTTTAATGCTGATTCAGCAAATGTTACTATTTTTTACCCCTTCATCGATTTAATTGGACTAATTATTATTGGTTCTTTAGCTGCGTTAAGTAAATGAATTCTCCCTCGTGTTCAAATGTATAATTGTCTGAAATTTGAGTTAACTTTTAAGTTGCCAATTTTTCATTTTCGGTAATATTTCGATTTATTTGCCATTTTCACATTGTTGCTAGAAGATAGAGTGTGTTCCCCGAAATTTACGTCACTTCATTTATGATAGGTTTTTTAAGATATAATATTATATATGATAATATCTATATATAATATATATATATATATATATATATATTATATATATATATATATATAACTTTATATAATATATATATGCTATATATATATATATTATAATGACTATAATATATCATATACCTGAACTTCTTGAGCCCCCCGGAGATTTGATAGGAATTATAGCGTTTCCTGTCAGGGTTGCGGACGCCAAGTCTGCGCAAAGAAAAGTGACCATTTTAGGGTAACAATGAGTCTGCGATTCTGGAACATATTGTAAGTGATGAACCTATACACAACCGAATCTGCTGGGTCTAGGGACAGGCCTCTCCGCGGAATAGTGTCCAGACAGTTACCCCACTTTTCAGTTATCGCAAAGCACTCCGTCTTGCCCGTGATGCTCAATATGAACTGTCCTGAAGGGTGTGGGAGAACGATGACTGTGAAAGAAAGCTTAGATACGATGAATATAGCTCACATTCTCTGGGCTTTACCACACCGGGGCTGCGAGTCTCGAGCCGTGGGGCCCCTCGGGCTTGCTAGGCGGTGCCTATATGTCGTGTGAGTATATATAATATTGATATATAT
Organism: Trachelipus rathkii; assembly: GCA_015478945.1. NCBI lineage: Eukaryota > Metazoa > Arthropoda > Malacostraca > Isopoda > Trachelipodidae > Trachelipus > Trachelipus rathkii. The sequence goes on along the minus strand of JABUQX010042553.1, from coordinate 22,337 downwards.
ATACTATTAGATATAGACGTTAGGTTATATATATATACAGTATATAGTATATATATATATATCTAATATAATATCGTATAATCATATGTAGGTATAAGTATATATTTACTGAGTGTGAATACTACTTCGCATCATGATTATCTCGTAAAACTATAGATATATCCCAAGAAAACTGATTAACACGGATATATGGAATTCTAGCGTATGAAATTTGGTAGTGGAAAATCGAAAAAAATTTATTTACTCATTTTTTTTTTATTTTATTTTTTAAACTCCAAAACTACGATAGGTACAAGAAAAAATTAATAACATATTTGAAATCGAAATTGAAATTATGTATGAAAAAAAGATTTTTTATTTTTTTTTAACTAAAAGAATCCCCAGGGTAAACGCAAAGATGCAAAGAGTCGGGGTCTCTCGGCCTCGCTGTGGGGACGACGGGGTTGGACTCTTTCCCCCCCTCCTCCGGGAGGTCTCCGGAACCCCAGCTCTTTGGATGATTTTGGTGTCGCCGGGAGGTTCCTCCGCCGACCCTACCCTCCTCCGTGGGTATGGGAAAACGTCCCCCCCTCTGTCCCACCGCTCGGCTCGAGCCCCTAATATTTTTATACGCCTGATTCCCATATACTGTTTTAGTTTTACTCTACTATCGTTTAGTGTTTGGCGAAGATATAAAAAAAAATAAAAAAATAAAAAAATTTTGGTTTTTTTTCATTTTTAAACAAAATTTCATACGCTGATTCCCATATATGTTATCAGTTTCTGTGTACCTTATTCTTAATGTTCGTGGATATCAAGCGCAGTAACTTTTTTAGTTTGGGCCATTACTTATAAGTATCTCGTGATATATATATAATATTAATTCTATATATATATATTTATATATATAGGTGGTCGTTTATATATATAGCGTATATATATATATATTTTTTTTGTATTATATTATATATATATATATAGATTATATACTATACGTATATATTCGCTTATCTCGTGTATATATATATATATAATATATATCGAATAAGAGTTCACTTAGTCTGTATAAGTGGATATATATATATATAGTATATATAATAATATATAATACTTCTGCAGTCGGAGTCGGAGTCGGAGTCAGAGTCGAAGATTTCCTGTTGTAAGTTGGAAGGATGTAACAAATTTAGTGCACCATTAATGACAAAATTAAAATCTAAACGTAACCGAATTTTTTTTTTCATTTTTCAGATTATTCATTGCTTTAGTATACAAATTGTAAAAAAAAAAAAAAAAAAAAAAAAAAAAAAAAAAAAAAAAAAAAAAAAAAAAAAAAAAAAAAATAAAAAAATTTTAATTTTTCACCAAAAGCATTTTGTTAGGTTTGTGGAAGTTATGTTAGTCCCAAATATATGTTCACTAAAATATTGGATAGCATACAGGCTTTACTTTGGAATGCCTATAGGTGACCAAGACAAGCCTTGAACCCCATATATTTTATGTGGAAGTTGTAAATCTACTCTCGAAGAATGGCTAAGAGCGGACAAGAAAATCAACTTGTTTTGCTATTCCCAGAAAATGGAGAGAGCAAAAGGATCACAATAGTGACTGCTACTTCTGTATGGTGGATGTTACATAATACAGAAAATCTAGAGGACGGCAAGCTCTTTCATACCCAGACATATCCTCATCATTATCATATATCCTCATGATGAAAGCTTACAATACTTTAGCGACCTTCTTATGTGGGTAAAAGTTTAGATTTACTGTTCTTTAATAAAAACAAAATTGTATCTTTCTTCAACAAACTAGACAAAGGTACAAAAGTATTTTCCTTTTTTCCGGATTGTACCACGGAAAGCAATTCATCTGATCAAATGTTCGCAGAATTCAAGACTGGTGAATGCTCATGTCCTGACTTTGCCAATCAAAGAGAACTTGATGATCTAATCAGGGATTTAATACTTACTAAATCAGGAGCAGAACTTTTTAAATCAAGACTGCAGGAATATAATAAATTGCTCGGAAAAGAATGTTAGGGTACTGTTTACTAAAATAGACATACAGAATTTACAATTTACTTTGATATGAAGGTGGAGTAATGTTACCGTAAAAATGTGAAGGGTTTATTTACAGCTATTGGGATGAAACATAACGCTGCTGAATGGCGTTTGCTCATAGACAGCTCAACATGAAGCTTAAAAGCTGTATTAATACATAATGGAAATCAATGTCCTTCCATACCTATTGCATACAGTAAAAATTAAGATTAACTATGCTGAATTTCAATGGGTTGTGTGTGAAGATTTCAAAATTCTACCATTTCTGTTCTGGCTTGCAAGGAGAATTCACAAAATATTCTTGTTTCCTTTGTTTATGGGATAGTAGGGCAGATGCTGATCATTACAACAAACTTCAGTGACCTTTATGGGAGGAACTACAGCCAGGTTTATTCATTACAACAAACTTCAGTGACCTTTATGAGAAGAACTTCAGCCAGGTTCATTCATTGTGATTGGATAGCTTCTTATTCAGCCTGGAAAAGTTTTGTTACCCCTCTTCACATTAAATTTGTAAAGAATTTAGTTTTTAAAGGAGAAACTTTTCACGAAGTCCGGGATATTTTTCCTAAAATCACGAACAGCTCCACACGAAGCTTAAAAGCTATATCACTACATAATAAAGAGGATTACAAATGAAAGAGGATTATTGAAATGTTAAAAAGTAACTTACGAAGATTAACTATATTGAATTTCAATGAGATGTGTGTGAAAATTTTAAAATTCTAGTATTTTTGTTAGGCTTCCAAGGAGGATTCACTAAATATTCTGATTCCTTTTGCTACTGGGATAGTTGTACAAATGCTGATCATTACAACAAACTTCAGCGGTCAATACGGGAGGAACTACAATCAGGTTCCAGCCTTTAAAAGCAATTTGTAAAGGCTTTAAACTTCTTGGGAGAAACTTTTCAAGAAATTCGGCTCAGATGCTAAGTCAAAGGCCTCATATTTACGGAACAACAAATTACTACTACCCTAAAGTCCTTGAAGTTAGAAGAAAAAAAAAATTAATATAATACATGTTGAAAAGTAGTATATGCTTTAGTGCTGATGTCATTTCTCCTTATCATTATTACTTATATGTAGATTCTCCATAGGTATTTTCCACGTGATATAACCAATAAAAGATTGTCAATATTTGCAATTACAGTATTAGTATTAGATATGGAGATTTTTAAATTCAATTTAAATAAGTATGTATATAAATGAATTATTTATTGGTGGATTTTTAAATTTTATTTTAAGTGAGAAAGTTATAAATATTTATTTCATTCACTTTTTGAACTTATTTTCGGATGAGTATAATAATTTTGATGTGATATAATGATCAGCTATATGGGAGATATTGTGTGACTCGATTTCACTGAGCTCCAACTCTAAATAATGGAAAGACGATATAGGGTAACGAATTTGAAATAGTGCTTATATTATGTGTTGTGACTTAGTATAGCGTGTTCTATTTTTACTAAACTAAGACCAAATAAAATATGTATGTAAATTAAATGAATGTCTTTTTGGCGATTTTTAAAATCGACAAATATTGAGCGAATATTTGATGTAAATTATAATGAATCTCTTCATTTGGAGATTGTTTAAATTTTATTGTTCAATTTGAAAGTATGTTTTTTATACAGGTTAAAATTCTATTGATAAACTTTTATCATTATTTGTTTTATATAATCCCTTGTTTAAAATCTATTTAAATAAATATTTTGCTAAATATGTTATTGTAGATAATATAACATTGTGTATGATAATTGACTAACACTCTCTATAAAGCGTTACTGGTGCCAGAGAAACGCCTTTACTTCCACACACATTGGTATAATGATGATATTTTTTATGTAACTAATGGAACTATTATGTGTGCTTTCTGATAAGATACGAGTGAAAATAATTCAAACACGTAAATCTCTTTGCAACTTTTCATACGTCATTTCTTCAATTCGTCTTCAATTTCCTCACTACCCCTATCTCAATAGGCTGCAGTAATCGTCCGTGGCTATAAAATTATTTCTCTCTTTTCGGTCAATTTCTATAGGTTTCTGGAGAGTAACCATTTAGTTTGTTTGATCATTCATCTCGGGATTGTCGTCCGTCACTTGCTAGATTTCCTTTACTTTTCTTGAAATGCTACATATACATCAATGCAGTAAATCCGTGTGGCTTCGAGTCCCATAATTCTAGTAGCTCTCTGATCTAAATTTAAAACTATGGTAAAAAATGTATCCTTATTTTATGTCACTTTCAAGACGCAAATACATGTAACCGACTGATTGGAAAAGCCAGCAGGCATCATCTTGCTTCAAAAACGTTTCGATACATTTCATCATCTAATATCTGCATGGGCTAGAACAGGAAGTCTTGCACCCTAACTTTCTGACGCCTGCATTTATACATTGCAGAGCAATAAGTATATTGCGTGTATTGAAGTACAAAATACTGACGTCGGAAATCATTGCGCCGAGAAATGGTTTTCTAAAGTGTTTTAGGGTTGAGTTTCGGCCCAGAAGGAGAAGATACTGGACCAACTGACAGGGTGAAAGCTCTACCTGGGAGTTTTCGATTTTCACTGCCCTACAATGGAATTGTTTCGGGCTCAAAATTAGCGTGTCTTATGTATTTCCACCTGCTGAATTCAAAAATCGCCATATTTAGTTACTAAATGCATGGATTGTTTTTAAATACATTTTGACGTAAACATATAAGGCACCTCAAATTTTCCTTTATTTCAGTTATTGTTGATCAGAGTAGACTAATCTTTCATAATTTGTGCGTGAAAGAGAACTTTTGTTAGTCATGAAAGAAGATAAGGTAATATACAGTGCAATTTTTTTTATAAGGTCCGAGCGCTTTTCTAAACTTGGTGCGTATTCTGATCGGAATCTTGCAGAAATGCCAATATTTTTGTCTAGATGATGCAGGTGTGTGTTATTTAATTTAGGGACGCAGAATAAGTTTGGGCTTAGCCTTATGTTGTTACTATTTGAATATTAACGACGCATCTAGTCATTAAAAAAAGATTGTATAGCTTTGTCGATTCGTCGGATTTTTCTTGTTAAAACCATAACACGCATACACATGATGGGGGTTAAAAATTTTTTCTGCTTGACTCCAGGTCCACCTATAGAAGGCAGGATTGTCACAAGGAAGAAAGAAAACAGTGGAATACCCTGAATCTTACATTCTGACTATCGATCTATTCCCAATTTAGATAGTCATCATCATTCCACCTCAACATTTTGAGCTTGAAGTAGAAAATGAAGACGTGTGGAAGAAGAAGAACCCATCTAGCCTTCCACATCCCATGACCCAGATTTGAGGTAAACGATGATACACCGTACCGACTGAGTCAAGCGGAATTGAGTGATCTCATTCGAACCTGACTTGTCAAAGTGAGAAGGCCACGAACTTTCTATGGTTCAAGACTAAGGATGAACTTCTCAAGTGATGTCATGGGTCTTCACAATTCAGAGAAACGGCAGAGGGATCTGCTCCCTGTTTTTGAGAGAAAAAACATTCTGTTGTTTACTGCACGTAATGACCTGATATGAAATTTTTGAATTTTGACTCATGATCCAAACTGAGATGGAAGCTATTCATAGACTCCTCCAAACGTAGTTTGAAAGTGTATACTCACAACTGCAACCGTCTTTCTATTCCTGTTGTCGATGCCATTTCACATAATGAGACTTATGCAAACATGGACAGCTTCCTCACTCGATCAAATTCAGTGAAACCACAGGTTGGAAAATTTCGTGTGCATCTCAAAGTCTCGCTATGTACTTTTGGATTGCAAAGGGTTGCAGTTATTAAATACTGCTTGCTTTTTTATGTATTATGGACAGTAGGGAAGGAAAGCACATACATTCAAGCAGAGACGCCTGCGAGATAGCTTTACTCTTCCGAGAAAAATGTGTCCGAGTCTTCGTGGACCAAAAAGATGCTTCTTCTTTTGCACCCCTTCATATAAACTTGGTTATTGAAAATTTTTGCAAAGGTAGAACCAGGGAAGGAGAGGCCTTTAAAGTACTACGAGACAAAATTTCCTAGACTTTGAGTGATGCATAGGTTAAGGAAAGTATATTTTGTTGGGCCACATATTCGAAAACTTGTAAAGGATCCGGCGTTTGACCGAGTTTTGGAGGGAAAGAAATGGAAGCCAGGGAATATACATGGATTCTTAGCAACAAAAGAGATGATAACTACACTTCCAGTTGGTGACAATACTTCTGGAAAAATACCATAAAATCGGATGCAACATTTCCTTTACAATTCATTTTCTCCACTCCCACCTAGACTTATTTTTTCCCTCCTAGTAGCAGAGCTTCATTGAATGAAACACGGAAGAAAGATTTCATCAGGATATTTTTGTAATTTAAACAAAGATATTTCAGGAAAATCTTGGAATGAAGCTATGCTTTCGGATTACTGCTGGTTGTGGTTAAGGGATGCGCCGAACTCATTAAAATTAGAGATGGCAAGCAAAAGAAAACCATCTCATAGAAGTCCCACATGATACTTCATTCACATATATTCCACCTGCCAGGTATTCATCAAATCCAATTTAGACTTCTAGAGATGTAACTGGCGTGTAGCCAATATTTAAAATTGCACTATTCATGTTTGTGGCAAATGTAATTCAAATGTTATTCGTTTTTCTTATATCCGTAAAATGACATATTTTCAACTATCTGTAATATCACAGAACTTTAGAGCTAACGAAAGATTTCCTTTTGTCCATAGTTGTTTTCTCACCCCAAAATTAATAAGATTACACTAATGAAGTTTAAAGAAACATTCCCCCAAAAAATTTTTTTGTGCCCAGTGAGATTAAATACAAAACGTGAGTAGTAGTAAGTCACAACTCTGCAACCACTTTTTTTCTATAATAAATGATAGGATTATATAGTTATATTGGAGGATTGACAGCGCGAAGGGGTGTCCAATCCGACAAACAGACAAACCGAAGTTGTGTCTATTTTGTGTTTGTTTGTTGTATTATTTATTATTATTATTCATTACGTCGAGAATTTATGATCACATGTGATATGACTCCATCTTTGAGAAATTCCTATTCCGACTCCCGACTTCATCTTCATCTTCGATTCCTATCCGAATCCCCTCCACTCCAACCACGGATCTGGCTCAGCTTCTGAAGTTTTATTATTTTATTATTATTATTATTATTTTTATTATTATTTATTAGAGATAGAGTCATGTAAATAATAGTAGTGTAGTAGATAGTTCCGGAGATTATTCTATCTGGTTAAAAAATTTGTGGAGAGTTTAATGCGGCATATCCTTGTTGTATATAGGTTACATCAACTTGGTCCAGGGCCACCCATAAAATCAAGTGTTCTAATAGGCTGATTTGGTGAAGATTCAGATTAAGTTAGAAATACTGATAGGTGGAATCTGGGGTTGTCCGACCGGCTGGAGCCACTGCGCCCCCGTGTAATAAACATTGGTATACACAATTTGTGTCCTTATATGGGTATCAGCGTAGAGTTCGATATGATGGTATATAAGTCCGTGTGTTGTCAGGACCCAGAAGGGGATCCCCCAAATTAATATTCATGTAGAAAGCTAAACTTGATTATACAACCTTTTAGGTTGTCTTAGTGATACGGGGGTAAAAGACGACTTGACCAAATTTGGACCAGCCCCAAATCTGAAATTGGTGTAGAATGATGAAACTCGGTTTACAACCTCTTGAGGATGTATTAAGACCCGCGGTTGTAAAATCTGTGGTGCACAAAGCGGTACTCACCCCAAATCTTAAATTTCAGATAGACAACAAATTGATATTAACTTTTTAGTTTATCTTAGATGACCAGGTAAAATGACGATTTTTGATTCAATCGGGACACCCCCAAATCTGAAATATTGCCGTAGGAGTGAACTCGGATTCACCTTTGAATGTAGCTAATGACCCGTGTAAAAGATGTGAGGTCACTGGTACTCACCAAAACGAATATTAACATTAGAACAACGAAATTATTATACGCTTTTTAGGTTGTATCTAGATGTATCGGGTACAAATGACCGATTTACAAATTCGGGACCAGCCCGAATCTGTAATATACCATAAACGATGAAATCGTAATATACCTTCATATAGGACATATCGTATATCGTTTATAATACCGTAAATCCCAAAGGGGTCACCAGCCCCGAACAAAACTGAAATCTTGGCGTAGAACAACGAAACTGGGTATACATCTTTCGAAAAAAAGATAACAAGAAAAAAAAAAAAAGAAAGATTATCAAAAAAAAAAAATTAATTAAAATTAAAAAAAAAATTTTCTTTAGGACTAAAAAAATTTTTTAAAAAATTTAAAAATTTGAAAAAAAAAAGTTAAAAATTGAGAAAATTTAAGAAGAAAATTTAAAAAAAATAAAAAAAACAAAATAAAAACATTTTTAAATTTTTTTATGTTTATAACTTTTAAAAAATTTACGTTTTTTTATTAAATCAAACACCCTCTAGAGCCTCTGAAGCCTCTTGAGCCTCTTTGATCTTCATACACTCTCACCTCCTCCACCTCACGCCCCTCCCCATCTATGATCTTGTGATTCATGTCATATTTGTAATTATAAACACAAAACTTTTATTTATTTTTATATTGCTTTAACTTTGTTTACTCATGTTCAGTTTCATATTTATAACTTAAGAAATGTGGGTTTTTACATACCCAATCAGTAAATCAGTTAAATCAAACCACCCACCCCTCCCATCCCTACCAAATCCGACTATTTTAAATTAGCATAGTGATTTAACAAAATTTAGTCATAACCTTGTCTAATTATCATATGACCAAATATATGCTAAACGTAACAAAGATCCATACTTAACACAATTAAAGTAACTACATTGAGTGCAGAACGGAACTTACTTACACTTTTCTAACATATCACTGATATTTTCATATTAATAAAATCTAACAAATTTTATCATAACCGGAACTAGGAATACGCTAACATAATATATGCTAACGTAACAAATTTATTACATCAATAAAGCAACATAGCATCACCTTGAAAACTCGAATATAACGTTACATTTCACAACCAAAACATCTCGTGTAAACATGAATAACAAACATTAACAAGCCTTCATACTTAACAATCATTAAAAGTAATACATTTTTGAGCGCAGAGAACGTAACCACTTACACTTTTTCTAACATATCACTGATGTTTTACATAAGCATAGTAACATTTATAACAAAATTATCACAACCTTGTGTAGGTATCTTACTGATCAATGAATATCACATTCAGCTAAGTCAACAAAGTTTCATACTTAATAAAGCAAAACATAGGATCATTGAACATACGAATATAATGGCTACACTCATCAATGTCCTAACACTACTTATACACACGAATAGCAGGTCAACCCATAACAAAGTCACATATTAACAACGTTGACATAATAAAATTTGCATCTACAATACGTAACTATTCCACTTTTCAAACATATCATCTAAACATATTATTATTTTTGCACAACAATAGTAACATTTAACAAAAATATATCACAGATCTTGTGTAATTATTCATCGAACAACGAAAAAATACGGCTAACACACAAGATTCACATTCAATAAAGCTAACATAATAACCTGAGTACATATAAGTATAACATCAATCGAACATACCCTATGCCAAAATAAATCACTAACATTAGCAAAGTTCCATACTTAACAAACAGTATAAAGTAACTACGTTGCATCAAAAACGTAACCTATCATACGTTATTCCAAAACATTCTCTAACATTCATTACTATTCTTCATATTAACACTTGAAATATACATCACCGTACCTAATTTATCATACTGATCCAACTAATATATGCAACCCCGTAACAAAGTTTTTTGGCTTAACAAGCGTAACATATCAATCTGACCAAGATATAACATACACCGAAATAAACATACCTTAACACGAATAAACACGTAACATTAACAAAGTTCAATACTTAACAACAGTTAAAGTAACTAACAAGACATAAGAACGTTGCCTTTCAAATCTTTTTTTCTTTTTGTTTTCAAAACTTTTATTATTTTTTAACTTTATTTCTTTAAACTTTTTTTCAAAAAACTTTTAGCTATTTGTAAATTTTATTTGCTTTAAAACTTTTAGTTTTGTTTTTTTTAAAAAAAAAACTTTTAATTTTTTAACTTTATTTCTTTTAAAACTTTTGTTTTTAACTAAAATTTTTATTCTTTTTATGTTATAACGTAAAAAATTGCTTTTTTACCCTAAAACGTTAAATCACTGAATCAGTAAATCAAACACCCTACCTCCCCTACCGTCACAACCCTGAACTTAAGCTATATTGTTCTATTCATCTGTTCTCCATCATTCAAGTATCAGTTGGATAACATAGCATAAAAATATTTCTTTTTATAAACCGTCGAATATATAACTGCGTTACAAAGTTTTAACATAGATAAAGCTAACATAACATAACCTGATGTAAAAATATAACAACAATAACCCTAACATACCTTAAACACCAAATAAACAACTAACATTAACAAAAGTTCAATACTTAACAACGGTAAAGTAACCTAGCAAAACAAATAGAACGTTGCCTTTCACATCTTGTTTCTTTTTGTTTTAAAAAGACTTTTATTATTTTAACTTATTTCTTTAAACTTTTTGTTTTAAAAACTTTAGTTTATTTTTAATTTTATTTTAAAACTTTAGTTATTTGTTTTTTTTGAAAACTTTTAATTTTTAACTTAACTTAAATTGTTTTTTATAAATATTTTTTCTTTTAGGGGGCTCTATGTTATACGTTTAAAAACCGGTCTCAAACTTACAAAACTAAAACAGTCATGAGAACATTCTTTCGCATGCAAAATATCTAACCTTTCTCAACAGCAAGAATATAATGATATAACAATCAACCTAACAAAATACCATACTTTTGGAAACAGGAAGCAACGACGTTGTTACAGTCCGTTACCATATTCACACTTTTTATTCAACAGGAGTTGTGACGTATTACTATAATGCTGTAACATAACTTAATAATTAAACTATCAAACAACATTTACCTAGAAAAATATATGCTGATGTACCAAAGTTTTTCACATCATAAAGCTAACATATCATATCCTGTAACTAGGAATATTAACGCCAATGACAAAACCTAACATACCTTATGATCGAATAAAGGACTAACATTAACAAAGTTTATACTTAACATCACTTATAACTAAAATGCCAACAGAACGACATGTTACGAAGCTATTGTTCTGTTCTCACTAGATTTATCAAATACAAGTCAAAAATTGTTTCAACTCTCCCACTTTGAAAATATACGCAATACCTAGATTTCTTGGTCGTTTTTCAAACCATTACAATTACCGATGATTCTGTTTGGTTATCGTTTACCTCTAACATATTAACGTAATCTTACACTAACATAGTAAAATTTTTAGCAGAAAAATTTATCACACCATGGTTAATTATCAATACAGGACCAGCAAAGTATCTAAACATAATAAGTTTTGCACATTAATAAAGCTAAAATGACATCATCTGAACTAAGAAAATAATGCCGAAAGACAACATAACACATCTTAAGCAACGAATAAACTTTAACATTAACAAGTTCCACATAAACACCAATAAGCAACGAACTTGGTATCAAAACGAACCTAATCTTCACTTTTTCAAGCATAACCTCTACATATTAAACGTTATCTGACCACTGAACATAGTAGACATTAGCAAAATTTATCAACATTGTTAATACAGTTACGAGGCAAAGTATTGCTAAATAATTAAAGTTTCCACCTTAATAAAATTTACATTAACATTGCACATGAAGACTAAGAAATAAAATGTACAACAACAAACCTAAACACATCTTAAGCAGGAATAAGCGATCAACATGTACAAAGTTCACACACTTAACACCCAGTAAGCAACTAAACATGGTATGCAAAACCGTTAACTAATCTACTTTTCAACAAAACTCTAAACATATTACGTTAATTCGTTCCCAACACAGTAACATTAACCTAAATTCCCAACATTGTAATATATACGACCAGCGAAAAGTATGCTAACGTACACAAATTTCCACATTAATAAGCTACATAGCATACTGAACTAAGAAAATAGTGCACAAAGACAAACCTATCATCTTAAGCAGGAATAAACTTTTAACATTAACCCAAGTTCCATATTAACACAGTAAAGCAAACGAACATGTTTATGGGCAAAACGTACCTAATTTACCTGTTTTCAAGAAAACCTAAACATATTAACGTTAATCTTTACACTGACACAGTAACAGTTAACTAAAATTTCTCACAACGTTGGTTAATTTTCATACAGAGCTGCGAAAGTATGCTAACTAACAAAGTTTCCACATCAATAAGCTAACATAGCCTAACCATGAACTTAGAAAATAATGCACAAATACAAACCTATCACAACTTACACACAAATAAACTGTTAACATTAACAAAGTTCCACACTTAACACCAGTAAACAACTAACATGTATGCAAAACGTAACTATTAACACTTTTTCAAGCATAACTCTAACATATTGACATTATTCTTACATTTACACAGTAACATTTAACAAAATTCTCAAACATTGGTATTATTACTGATCACACTAATTAACTCTAACTAACAATGTCTTCCACATTAATAAATCTATAATAGCTCATATGAACTAGGAATAATGTCTGCAACAGACAAAACCTTAAAATTTACCGCAAAATTAACTTTTTAACATGTAACAAAGTTCACATAATATCAGTAAAACTAACTTAATACAAAACGTAACTGGTTCATACTTATCAAGCTTCTTACATATAACTTAAATCTCCATGCCCAAGACATTACAAAAAATGCACATAAACATCAAACTACCGGAGATACGAATAAAGGTAAATTTTTAACTACATCTTTTAGACCGCCTACCTTTCAGAAATATACCACTCTAAACATAAAATATTTTTATGCGGGGCGGGCAAATATCATCATATTATTAGTTACCCTCTGCAGGATACAACCCATGTAGCAGTCCCATCCGGTTTTTTACGATGAGTAATGAACATCGTTTGAAATAAGAAAACTCCTCATGAAGGAGGTAAGCCTCAGCCTTCGGCTCAGCCCAAGCCCGACTTACACCCCTCGGGTCGATCCCCCTCCGGATTCACACCTTCAAGGGGCGGCATCCCTTGGGTTTTCTCTGATGTGCTGCTTTAGATACTCTTTTAATGAAACTGTTTATCGAGTTTACGTTATTTAAATATTACTATGACAATGTGAATAACAGATTTGTTAGGGAAAATGATGATAATATTACTGTAGTTAACTGCCATGATGTGTTAGAAACGTATAGGAGTTTTGATAATGTTAGGTTTGCCTAACTATGTTACGTTTTTACAGTTCAAATATGTATATTCCAACGCAGTGAACTTTAAATAGCACTAATTCTTTGGAGTACGATTGATAACGGCTTACCTGTTAATATGCTCGAAATGGGACATATCGGTATGTATTTAGTAGCTAGTTACTATCAGTAGGGAATTTCAGATTTAAGCTGATATATTAACGCTAGTATGTTAGTTTTGCTTGACATTAATTTTCTAGTCCGCTATTTGTTATTATTGATCTAAAACTTTGGTGTTAGAATTCGTAGGTAATTATAAGAATATTTATTTATGTTTTCCAAGTAATGGAAAATGACTTAAAATCATAGCTATAGACAACAGGGACAGGGGATGGCATGTTGTATTGATCTTTATGCCTTTAAATCAGTAAAATTATTACTTTTACGTATATTTACTTCAAAGAACTATTTAAGAATGTAGGATTAAAATTTTATTTTTGTTATGTTTGGTTAAACTGTTTATGTTTGCGATATTCGCGGTATTATGTAGTTAGACGAGTTACTCATGAGTTTTTTGTTAAAGTTACCGAAGTCTGATTGTAACACTTGTTACGTCCAGCAATTTATTCTTTGTCAGTATTGATGATTAGACAGGTTTATGCAAAACTTTTGTAAATACTACGATGTTAATGTAAAATTAACATGATATGTCAGAATTATGCTTGGAAAAGTTGAATAGGTCACGTTTTGGACGAAGTGTTATGTACCTTACTGTTGTTTAAAGTTGCGAAAGTTGTTAATGTTGTGTTTTATTCAGCATATGTGGTTGGGGTTTGCATTGTACATTATATTCTTATTCAGGTTATGATATGTTAGCTTTATTGATGTGGAAACTTGTTACGTTAGCCATACTTTCACGCTCTGTATGATAATTAAACAAAGTTATGATAAATTCTTGCAAATATACTGTGTCAATGTAAAATTAAACCGTGAATCTATGTTGGAGATCATGTTGGTAACAAGTTATGAATCAGGTTCACTTTTGCTATTGCATGTCCAGTACTTCAAGGGTTAAGTGTGGAACTTTTGTTAATGTTAACCAGTTTATCGTGCTTTGTTAAGTTGTGTTAGATTCGTCGATTGTTACATTATTTTCTGAGCATCTTGTCGATGCTATGTACATTATTAAGTAAAAATTTTACGTTAGATAATATTCCATCTGTTTTAGTATCCAACGAACTTATCTTTTTGGAAAGTATTTATTTGATACACAACATGAACCAAGAAAATAATGTACTATGTTATTGTTGTGTTGTTGTTTTTGTTGTTTTTTGTCACGAGAATTTTTACCCTTTGAACTGATTATGTCATTCGTACGTCTATTTGTTACTTTCTTCTGATTGCGTTAAGAAAGAATCTTCAGTACTTAGGATGTTTATTCACTATTCTTCAGATAGTTTTTCGCTCTTGTTGATACGATGACATCTCCCTGCATCTCTCCGCTTGATATTTTTATGAGGAGTTTCGTTATTCCAACGATTGTGTTCATTTTAATTAATCGTAAACCGGAATGGCGACTGCTTACATTGTGTTGTTTGCCTGCCAGAGGTAAATATAATAAGTATTGCATCACTTGATGCAATAGTTAGGTTAAATCATTTTCATGTTTTAGGTTTGATTTTCTGAAAGAGCGGATTAAAAATAGGTCGTAAAACTTAACTGTCTAAAGTGACTCGTTATGGTAGTATGATGGTTATGGTATAGGTATGACACATTTTGATTAAAATGTACTGTGGGCCATGTCAGATTAGACTTAATATCTTAGAGATAATGCTTGGAAAAAGTATTGAACAGGTTACGTTTTGAATGTTAAAAGTTACTTTAACTGATATTAAGTGTGGAACTTTTGTTAATGTTAAGTTTATTAGGGCGCGTAAGATGTGTTATGTTTGTCGTTTGCACATCTATTTTTCCTAATTCCCATTTCTCTTATTATGTGAAGACATTGTATCATTGTTACAGTATATTCGCTTGATCAGCTTATAATTAACAATGTTGAGAAAATTTTTAGTTAAATGTATACTGCTGTCAGTGTAAGATTAATCAATATTTTTAGAGTTATGACTTAAAAGTAGAATTAGGTTACGTTTTGCATACCATGTGTAATGCAGTAATACACGGTGTGGAACTTTTTAATGTAACAGTTATTTGTGTGTAAGTTGTTGATAGTTTGTTTTGTGCACTTTTTTAGTTCATTTGTTACGCAGGTTAGCTTTATTGATGTTTAAAATTGTTACGGTAGCATACTTTCGCAGCTCTGTATGATAATTAACAATGTTGTAGAATTTTTATTAATATGTTACTGTTGTTAGTGTAGATACGGTTTAATATGTAGAGTTATCGCTTGAAAGTAAGATTAGGTTTACGTTTTGCATACCATGTTAGTGGTTTTACTGTTGTTTAGTATGGAACTTTTGTTAATGTTACAGTATTCCTGCTTAAATGTCTAAGTTTGTCTTGTGCATATTTTCTATAGTTCAGTTGTGCTATGTTAGCTTTATAATGTGGACTTTGAGTTAGCATACTTTCCTGTCGTATAATTAACAATGTTTGAGAATTTTAGTAATGTTTATGTTTAGTTGTAAGATAAGTGAATGAATGTATAGTATGCTTGAAAAAGAAGATTAGGTTACGTTTGCATACCATTAGTTGCTTTACTGGTGTTAAAGTGTGGAACTTTGATGTTGACCGCTTATTCCTGCTTAAGATGTGTTAGTGTCTTGGCTTTTATTCTAGTTCATTTGTGTTAATTAGCTTATTAATTTGTGGAAATTTTTAGCATACTTTCGTGTCTGTTGATATGTAACCAATGTTGTGATATTTGAAATAGTTAATATTTAGTGTAAAGATTAACGTTAAATATTTAGAGTTCATGCTTGAAAATAGGTATAGTGATTTATTAATTTTATCTTTGTGGTTTTTTCTACATTTAGTTTTTATTTGTTAAGGTTGGACCCTTTTTAATGTAAAGTTTCCTCTTAAGATGTTATGTTGTCTTTGGGCACTATTTCTTTCTTAGAGGATGCTATGTTAGCTATTATTATGTCGAAACTTTATTATGTTGGCATACTTTCGCTGGTTCTGTATGAGAATTAACCAATTTTTTTGATTAATTGTAAATCGTCTTTAGGTAAGTATTAACGTTCAATATTTAGAGGTACAAACCAAACCAAGAATCTCGGGTATTTGCGTAAGTTTCGAAACGAACCAACAAGAATATAGTATTGCGTAATATTTCGAAAAGTGGGAGGAGTTTGTACAATTTCGACTTGTATTTTATAACTCTAGTGAAACAGGAACCACACCAGCTTCATAATGTTTCTGCTTGTATGCATTGTTAGTTACTATAGTGTTGGATTCGATTGAAAACTTTGTTAATGTTAGTCAATACTTCCGATCAGAAGTTATGTGTAAGGGTCTGTGCTTTATGCCTAGTTCAGGATATAGATCTGTTACTTTATTTTTTGGATGTTGAAACTTGGTACTGTCAGCATATATTTGTTGGCGAGGATGTGTTGATAAATTTTTGTTTAAATGTTACTATGTTAAATGTAAAATAATAGTTATATGTTAGAGATCTGTTTTGAAAAAAAGTGTGAATATGGTACGGTCTGTAAGCAACGTCAGTTACTTTCCTGTTGCCATGTATGTATTTTGTTAGGTTTGATGTTATACATTATATTCTTGCATCAGGTTATGTTACGTTAGCTTTATTGATGTGAAAACTTTGTTATTTACTGTTTTACTGTTTTAGTTTATGTAAAAATGTAAATTTTTTTACGTTATAAACATAAAAAGAAATAAAAATTTTTCAATAAAAACAAAAAGTTTTAAAAGGAAAAAAAGTTAAAAATTAAAAGTTTTTAAAAAAAAAAAAAACAAAACTAAAAAGTTTTAAAGAAATAAAATTAAAAATAGCTAAAAGTTTTTTAAAACAAAAAGTTTTAAAGAAATAAAGTTAAAAATAAATAAAAGTTTGACGAAGAGGAGGCAAAAAAAATTGAAAGCAAAATTCTAAAAACTTTGCTACTTTGCCGACTTTTTTAAAGTATTTTAACTTTGTTAATGTTAGTTGTTTTATTCGTGTTTAAGTATGTTAGGGTTGATGTTAAATATATTCTTACATCAGTTATATGTTGCTTTATGATTTGTTGAAACTTTTTTATGTCAGCATATATTCGAGGGGTAGTATAAAAAAGAACATATTTTTATGCTATGTTTATCCAACATGATACTCGAAATGTGACTTGGAGCAACAGCATTCAATAGATCAATACCCCTATAGATCAGGGTTGGGGAGGGTAGGGTAGGGTGTTTGATTTACTGATTCAGTGATTTTTACCGTTTTTAGGGTATGTAAAAACACAATTTTTTTTACTGTTATAAACATAAAAAGTATAAAAATTTTAGTAAAAACAAAAAGTTTATATATATTAACAATTAAAAGTTTTTTTTTTAAAAAAAACAAAACTAAAATGTTTTCAAAAGAATCAAATTACAAATAATCCAAAAATTTTAAATTGAACAAAAAAGTTTTTTAAAGAAATAATTAAAAATCAATAAAAGTTTTTAAAACAAAAAGAAAAAAGATGTGAAATGCAACGGTCTATATGTTTTGCTAGTTACTTCACGGTTGTTAAGTATTGACTTTGTTAATTTTAGCGTTTATTCGTGTTTAAGGTATTTAGTTTTCGAGGGTATGTTTATTCTGTTCAGCTATCGATTTTAGCTTGTTAACAAAAAACTGTTACGTTGGCATTATATTCGTTGGACAGTATGATAATTAGGTACGGTGATGTTAAATATTACAGTGTTGTTGATATGAATAGTAATGATTTTTAGAGATATGTTTGAACGTATGGATTAGGTGACTGTTTTTTTTAGCCAACTCGTAGTTCTTACTGTGTTAAGTATGGAACTTTGCTTGTTAATATTTCATTCAAGGATGAGGGTTATGTCGATTTGATGTTACTACATATTATGTTACATCAGGTTATATATGTTAGCTTTATTGATGTGGAAATCTCTAGCTGTTAGCGTATTTTCGTTTTGG
This sequence comes from Trachelipus rathkii, assembly GCA_015478945.1. Classification (NCBI taxonomy): domain Eukaryota; kingdom Metazoa; phylum Arthropoda; class Malacostraca; order Isopoda; family Trachelipodidae; genus Trachelipus; species Trachelipus rathkii. Next base: position 3,805 of record JABUQX010042553.1, on the reverse strand, counting down.
TCAGTATGATAATTACACACTGTTGGTATAAATTTTTGTTAAATGTTACTATGTTGTGAAAAAAATAATAATATGTAAGAGATATGTTTGGAAAAGTGTGAATAAGATTACGATATTTGGTGTAATTGCAAATGTTATTAGTCACAGTTGTAAGCTATTGAACTTTGTTAATGTTGACTGCTTATTCGTGATAAGGTCTTTTAGGTTTTGTGAGTGTACATTATAATCGTAGTTCATATGATCCTATGTTTCTTTATTAATATGAAAACTTTTGGTTACGTTAGCATATATTCATTGATCTAGTAAGATACTACACAAGGTTGTGGACTAATTTTTGTTAAAATGGTTACTATGTTAATGTAAAAACATCGATGATAAGTTAGAAAAAAGTGTAAGTAGTCGTTTCTGCGTATCCTTTATGTTACTTTGTGTTAAGTAGAATCGAAATGTTTAATGGTTAAACTGTTTATTCAAGTTTAAGATGTTTAGGTTTGGGAATGTACGATATTTCGTAGTCAGGGTGATGCTATGTTTTGCTTTATTGAGTGTAAAAAACTTTGTCTACGTTGCATATATTTCAATACAGATATGGGTCAAACCAGGTTATATAAAAATTTTTGTAATATTACTATGTTAATAGTAAACAATATCAGTGATATGTTAGAAAAGTGATAAGTACAGTTCCCGTTGCACTCTGTTGTTACCTTATTGTGTTAAGTAGGATCTTTGTTACGTAGCATATATTCCATTTGATCCAGATATGATAAATTAGACAGTATGACTAATGTTGTTAGAATATTACTATGCAATGTATTAAATATCCAGGATTTGGGTAGGTGGGGAGGGGTGGTGGTTTGATTACTATTTACAGGTTTAGGGTATGTAAAAAACCCAAATTTTTTAAGATTATAAAAATGAAAAGGGTAAAAATTGTAAAAAAAAAACTGTTTAAAGCATTTAAAAAAAAATACCAAAAATAAATAAAAAGTTTTGTGTTTAGTTATACAGAATATGACGAATTGTAACACTAGATTTCATTTAGGATGGCGAAGGGGCGTTGAGTGGAGGGGGGGGAGTTTAGGGTTGAGGAGGATAGATTTGGGAGAGGAGCTGATATGAATCTGAATGACCCAGAGGCTCTAGAGGGTGTTTGATTTATATAAAAAACGTAAATTTTTTAAGTTATAAACTTAAAAAGAATAAAAAAATGTTTAATTTTGTTTTTTTTTAATTTTTTTTTTAAATTTTTTAAAAATTTTTAAATTTTTAAATTTTTTTTTAAAAATTTTTTTAAATTTTTTAAATTTTTTTTTTAATTTTTAAAAAAAAATTTTTTTTTAATTTTTTTAATTTTTTTTTTTTTTTTTTTTTCTTTTTTTTTTTGTTTTCTGTATCGAGGATACATCATAAGAAAGATGTATACCAAGTTTCGTTGTTCTACGCCAATATTTCAGTTTTGTGGGGCTGGTGACCCCCCTTTGGGAATGTGTACCGGTATTAACCGCATATACGATGATGGCGGATGCCTTAATTATGAAACGGTATATTTTACGAGTTTTCATCGTTCTAGGTCAATATTTCAGATTTGGGGGCTGGCCCCCAAATTTGGTCAAATCTCGGTCATTTTTACCCCGTATACATCTAAGATACAACCTAAAAAGGCTGTTATATCAAGTTTGTTTGTTCTATGTCAATATTTCAGATTTTGGGGTGAGTACCCCGTCTGGGGCACCCACAGTCATTTTACACCCGGGGTCATCTAAGATACATCCTCAGAAGGTTGTATACCGAGTTTCTCAATTCTAGTGCAATATTTCAGATTTGGGTGGTCCCTCAAATTTGGTTCCATCGGTCACTTTACCCTGGATACATCTAAGATCACAACTTAAAAAGATCCTGGGTATGATTTCAACGTTTCGGGAGGATGTTCAGTCTGACTCACTTTAGACAAAGAAACTTCGGCCCCTCCGAAAAACTCTTAATCCATACAACCTACACATTTGCTAACCAAAAATATATTCAAAATACGAACAATAAACAATTTTCAAAAAAAAAAATCGTTTTCCGAACCTCATTAACCATGCCAAGCAATGGCCAACAAGTTTTTAGTAATAACTGTACAAATAATATTCTTGGCGTCTTGCTATCCAGCTCTCAGTTGATAGTGCTGCGAGAGGTCACCCCTTCCTAAAACTCAGCTCAATAACATGAAACTTACAGATCTAAAAGTGTCATAATTAGACAATAAGGAGAGACCCCAAAGGGCCCTGGCAGATAATAAAAGTTCACGCATTATCGTCATCACTCAGTCAAATCTCCAATCAAACCCCAACTCTAATTCACATGAGTATTGCCATCTTCTCGGTCTAAATTTTGTATTTGAAGTGCACTCTCAAACATTTTTTGTACATTGAACATTTCACATATTACACTAATACACTATGTATACACTCCTACTTTGCACGAGCGTTATACGAAAACGACTCATACTTTCCATTTTTTCATATCCTTTTCATTATGCTTGAAATCCACTATTCTATCTAAGATGCTACGATTAAGTGGATCTTGGCCACTCCAGTAATTTTTTATATATTTGTTAAAACATGGTGATTTTTCCTTCACCATAAGAATCTTGTAAATATACTCTCATTAATTCTTGTCCCTTTTTTAAACTTTCATTTAACTTCTCTTGTTTTCAGAACTCGCAATTGTGTTCATTATACGCTCCCTGTTCGCCCAAAACAACACGAACAATGTTATCACGCAGACATAATCTTTTGTTGTCTGCAGTGTTATTGTTCTAGCACAGAAATACTAACTCGGTTACTAGTGAGAAACTCAATTTCAAAAATAGGACACTTTGTGTGATTCAATACTTCCGAGATCAAACAGATGCTAATAACAAAGTTGCATAGAAATGTAATTTAATTATCTCTCCATCTTGAAGCTAGCAAAGAGGATAGAGCTCGCATTCATCGAAAGACTGCAAGAAAAATTGTCAGGAGATTCTTCCTATAAAAAAAGAGTGGGGTATACTATATATATATTTTTCTTATCCACTCTCAAGCCTAGACCTTGGGCAAGCCTGTAATATATATAAAAAGTATATATTATTATATATGATATATATTATATATATATATATTAATTATAATAATGAAATATATATAGTGAAAATTAAAGATAATTAATTAATATTAAAATAATATAAAAATATAACTAATACTAAATTTATATATACTTACACGACTAATTAATATACTTTATTTATTTATTTATTCTTCTTCTTCGTCTTCATATTCCTTATAGCCCAGGCCAAGTGGTCAAGGATGCGTATTGCACTGGAAAAAAAAGCTAATAGCTTATAGAAAGACACACTTACAAAAAATGATCACGAAAGACAGTTAGTGTATATAAAAAAGTTTTACACAGAATGATTGTCGGATTGAAGAGAGTGGTGGGTGACCTACCTATTATTATATGCGCATGATCTTGGTATTTTTTATGTTAATTGGAAGACGAATTTGCAAGTACGGACATGGTAGGAGAATGATCTTTTGGCAGGCGTTGTGTACTAAAGAGGGTGTTGAGCCTCAACGAATAGATAAGAGTAAGGTATTATGGTTTCTGGTGAGTGGGGACATGTCTCATCCAGTTGCTGAAAGTCTACTGTTAGATGGTTGAGCAGCTTGGAACAAGTGCTGTCTGCGTTTAAATATTTTTGGGTATGTGTTTTCGGCCGATGAGACAGGGGCAACGGATATTGCAGAGCTGTAGTAGGAAAGCGTGACTCCCCTCAGGTAGC
>JABUQX010042552.1:30000-37500 GCA_015478945.1 Trachelipus rathkii | reverse complement strand
AGAGGGCGAAGCTTGGCGGGAGTGCCCAGCTGGCACGCCAGCAAGCTAACGCCAGATCAGTCCTTTGATAGCGCTCCCACGATGAGGAGTTATCAAGTCCGACCTCCTGTTAACAGGTCATTAAGATTAGGAATTCTAGCCACTTTTATTTGTTAGTTTATGTGTGTGTTATCATTATAACTAACGACATTTTGTGCATAGAATTACTTAATTATATAATTGATCAAATCCATATCTGTCAATTGTCCGTATCACTATTGTTAAATAAAGCACTACGAGGAAAGTACTCTCAATTAACCCCCCCTGATTGATGAGTGCAAGCTCATTAATCATTTTGATAGCCAAAGTGATTTTGGCCTAGACATCAGTGGTAACCCCAGCAGTGACAATTAGGGGCGTAAGACCCCTAAAGTGACCCTAAAGCCCTTAACTTAAAGTCACGATATGGCCGTAATTGCGAAAATTTCAATTAATCGAAAAAAAATCGTTACTTTTTCTTCGTCCAGTTCAGTGCCTAACAATATGATAGTTGGATAAAGTAAATAAATATTTGAGTCAAAAATTAATAACGTGAAGAAAGCTCCTTATTAACCTCTATAATGATAAGTTATAATAAGAAAAAAAAGTCGTTATTACTTCGAAAGCGAAAATTCAAACTCAAGCTCTCGATTTAGGCCTAAAATCGACGCCTAACAGTTGACTCAAAACGACGTCAAAAAGCCAGTTCAAGAGACAACAGGCTGATTAGAAATGTGTGTCGAAACACAAGAAAATTAAGCCTTTAAAGAACTAAGGCGAAACGTCCAGCTCTTTAAGAAAGAGGGAGGCAAAGAACTCCATCTCCCCAACGGGAATTTCCCCCCTCGCAGTGTTAGGAGGGAGAGCCGATGTGGTTTCGTCATGTTCCCCTTCAGAGGGCCTGTAGTTCAAAATCACGCCACCGCGCCGAACTCGTAAAAACACCAAAGCAAGTTTTGCCGCATTCATCATACTTCAAATTTTCTTGAAAATGATGGTACAATTTGGCTGAAAGGCGTAACATTATCTTTCTTTTAAGCTTTACAAAAATAGAAAAGTGACCAAGGAGAATTAAGATTAATAACGCCAGAAAGCTCCCCAATTCAGTTATTAGCGCACTTATCAATAATTTCCCATATCAAAGGAATAACAACCTTATGAAAGAATTGGTGGAAACGAATTGAATAAGTAACTCACTCATATATCAAAAGAAAAAATACAGGAGTTTGAACGTCGCCCAAATAAAATTACGGGCCAAAGAACTTCCAGTCAATTCCTTTTCTCGTTGTAAGGAGGCCTATTGGGTTGAAGAGGAACAGCGAAGAATGGCTCCTCAATATAAGAACCATGACTTTTTCGTGAAGGAATTCTTCTAAAAAAGTCCCCTAACCCCAACGGTTGTACGAAAAACTCCACAAATCTCATCATGTGTAAGTATACACACACTCGCCTATCTGGGCGACACTTTGTACAGAAAATTTCAAATTATGAAAAAAAATAAAGAACTATGGGGCGGCAACATCCACCTCGCTCGCCACATCTTCTGAAACAATTGTTAGGTCACGTCATGCAAAAAAGAAATAATCAAAAGCGGCCTTTAATCCAAAAATAATCTCCATCCCCCTTCCCCCACCAAGGGAGGTGATCCTTTCTTTCACCCAACACGGGGGAGCAAAGTCAACTGTTAAAGTCCCCATTCTCCCCCACAAATGTAAGTGTTTCGTACCCCAACTCCAACATTAAGAAAATCATATCGAATCTCGGAAAACAAACAACTAACGAAAAGAATTTGTAACTAATAATGGACTGTGTAGATAATAATAACAATAATAAATGATATAATAATAAATTATGTGAAGCATGTATAGAGTAATTAATATAATAAATAATAATAATTAATAATTAATAATATAATAATAAATAATGTATATAAATAATATAGATAATAATAAAATAAAAATAATAAAAATAAAAACGATAGTGAATAAATATGCAAACGATGGAGCTGGACAAAAAATTGAAAATATTGTGAAATCGTCTTATGTTAAGGAATGTGTGGATCCAAAGACACCGCTAAATCTATTGTCAAAGGGGAAATGCAGTGTGCCTCTGTTGTGTTAGAAAATAACAATCTAAAAATTACGAGAAGTAACAAAAATTTAGGACAAATGGTTATAAAAATGTGAGTAAAAATATCAAACCTAGCCGAATAAAAAGCCAAAATCGCAAAAAATGTAAAAACAAAGGTTTCCAAAAATTGGTAAGGTGTTTGTTATCTTATAATTTAAATCTCTTTGTTGCGTGAAAGTTATCTCATTTTTTATAGTATGATTAACTATGATATAGACTATTCTGGAAAGATTCTGTATCAATAAATTTGAGGGACTAGCCAAAAGAACGTGAAACCGTTGACGCGGGTTGTTGCTCGAATCAATCTGCCGCTATCGTTAAAATAAATATGCAAACTGCTCAAAATATTATTTCGTAAGATCAAATTTAAATAAATAATAAAGTTTAACGTAAGTTCACTTTATGAATTAGTAATAATTCAATTAAATATTCATTATATCATTAGCTAAGCCATTAAAAATGATAAATTATATCAATACAAAAAATTTCTGTTAAAAGTTGGGGCCTTTTTGATTATCGGTGGCGAGATGTCGCGGCAACTTTCGAATAGGCTGCCTGCTGGCCTCAGCTGACGAGTTGAGGATGGCAGGATTAGCTGGTGAGAAGTTAAGCCGAAAGATATCTACGCCAATGATGTATGAAGCCAACTCGAGACATTTGATAAAAAAAAAAAAAAAAAAAAAAAAAAAAAAAAAAAAAAAAAAAAAAAGGAAAAATAAGAGAGAGGAATTTGCGGAGGCAAAGTTATTCGGGGAATCTGATTCATGATAAAAGGAGAAACCGAATTGCCACGCATCCAAAAATTTCGAAATTCTTTGTTTTTTCTTATATCAACATAAAATTAAATATCATCTTTTCCATCAATAATTAGTCATCCAAAAATAACTATTATATTAATGAATAATTACGATCTTATTAAAAATTAAAAATTTTCTTCGGATGAGCAGTCTGTTTTGCATGAAGCTCTGTATTCTATTTTTTTTTGCCTTTTCAAAATTTAAAAGTTCGGGAAAGAGACCTCTTTTGGTACGAACCCACGAACGAATAGAAAATTCAAAAATGTTTTCCTTTTTGATTTCTAAAAAAAAAAATATACTGACTTTATATATAGAGGAAAATAAACATTTTTTAATATTATTTCGTAAATCAATTACATATAATAAAGATATTCATATTTTAGAGAAAAATCTTCAAATACAATTCCTATCAAAGAGATGATAAAAAATTTATTAAATAAACAATTGTCAAAGCTACGAAATAGTTTGGTGTTTTTTTGTGTTGTTTCTGATCGGGACTTGCTATAGCTATTGATTACTGATTGTGGTGTCTTGTAAATAGCTTAGCAGACGCGCCATTAGGCGTAGGGTAGAAATGGCAAATTCCTGAAATTGTATTGGCGGAAGGTTCTCGTAAAAATTTATAAATGTATATTTCGTAGATTATGGCTCTCGCGCAATGTGGAAGTATTAAGGAACTCATTTTTTTTCTTTTTTTCAAACAACTATTGTCTTCGTAGTCTATAAATGCTTTTTTTATATTGTTAAGATTGATCAGAAAAAATATGTGTAAAAGTTAGAATATTGATCCACAAAAAAGAAAAGGAATGCACCTCAGAAGCAACACTTTCTCTATTCACAAGAAAAAAAAATAAGAATCGTTCCCTTTAAAAGCAAACAAAAACCACGGCTTTCTCCTACGAACACTGTGATTGGTCCACCCATCAACCGAATTGACCAATCAGAGCAAAGCTTCCAAACGATCCTCGACTGGAGAAACCGAAATCTCTCCTTGCCTGTCACCCAGAAAGCGCCATCTATCGGCCAACAACAACAACAACAACAGTTCTCGCACTCCCAACATACAAATATGGTTACTCTGAAAATAACCTTCAAAAGAAAAAAAAAGGGGCAAAATAGAAAATAATAATAAAACATAGAGAAAGCAGAAATGTGGATATATCAATTTTGAGGGTTATGGTTTACAATTCAAAGTATTGACTTGCGAGCTGTGAATATGAATCGTGAAATGCGGGGAATTTAAAGGTGACATCAAGGAGGTTAATATTACTGAAGTTACCGGACAGGTTCCTTAACATTTTCAATTAAATAAATGATGGAAACATGAAGTTCGCCTTTGCGAGTATGACACTGAAAAGTAAACGCAAAACGAGAACCGAACGGAACGATAAGAAAAGAGTGGGAAAACTGAAACAAAAGTATAGAGAGACCCAGTATCTCAGACGAAGGTTACCTGTGTAATTAAAAATGTCGCTATACGAACTCGTATTTTTATGAAGTTTTCTTTCTCTTTCTAAATTAGTGTTTCAAATCCTTTCCTTCTTCTTTCCTCCATTATGTTAATTATTAATCAGAAGGCTTGGGTATAGAAAAAAACTGTGAAACTGTCACAAACACACGCGTCACGTGCGTTTGTGAGAACAGTTATTTTTCTTCCACCTCCGGGATTCACCAAAGTCTACGCCGAAAATTACTAGGGAATCTTTGTAAGACAAAAGCATGCATTGTCATTAGAAGGTGTGCAACTGTAAGAGGCAAATTTGCCGGTCTCATGCATCCCCCTTAAAAATCCCTGGTGAATTTTCAACATTATCACTATTATTTAAAATTCAATCTTTCGCGCTTCTTTCTTTAGCAAAGAAAGAGACCCAAACAAGAGGGCGAGAGCTTGGCGGGAGTGCCAGCTGGCACGTCCAGCGAGCTAACGCTCAGATCACGTCCTTTGAGTAGCGCTCCCACGATGAGGAGTTATCAAGTCCGAAAATATAGGATTAACAAGGTCATTAAAGTATAGAAATTTTAGCCACTTTTATCTGTTAGTTTTATGTGTGTGTTATCATAATTTCTATAACGATCATTTTTTGTGGCATAGAATTATTAATTATTATATTGATCAAATCCATATCTGTCAATTGTCCGTATCACTATTGTGTTAAATAAAGCACTACGAGGAAAGTACTCTCAATTAACCCCCCCTGATTGATGAGTGCAAGCTCATTAATTTCATGGGTTTGACATAGCGCAAAGTGTTTTGGCCTATATATATATATTATATATATAATTTATATAGTTATATACTATTATATATATATTAATTATTAGTTATATATATATAATATATGTATATTATATAGTATAAATATATATATATATATATATATATAATAGGTAGTATTATAATATGTTAATATCGGTAGTATATATATTTTACTAATAGTATATATAGGTATATATTATATATTGTATTGTGAGGTATATATATATATATATATTACAGGTTGCATGAGGGGCCCGACCCAAAAATAAACCCAACACCCTGGGTAATTTAAAAAAAAACAGAGTTGAAAAACTCGCTATTGTTGTGCCCCACTTAGGGTTGTGTTTTCAAGAAAAGAATATCAGAAAATTGCATGTAAAATAGTATAAGCAAAGATAAATAATATTAGTAGAATTGATACCTTTTTTTTACTTATGGAATATTATATTATGAGAAAACATTACGTTGACATAATTATAATGAAATATTTAGAAATTATATATATAATATATATATTTATATATAATATATATATGGAATATATATATATATATATATAATATATATATATAGTATATATATATATAATATATATATATAATATTATATATATATAAATATATATAATATATATATATATATATATATATATATATATATATATATCTCATATAATAGTATATTTAAATGCTACTAATATATATATTAATAAGTATATATATATATATATTATATATATATATACGTATAGCTATATATCAATATATATATATATATATATAATATATATATATTCTAGTATTTGATTATATATGATATATATATATATATATATATATACGTATATATAGTATATATATATATATATATTAATATATATATATGGACCGTCATATCGGATATTAATATATATATACTATATATATATATATTATTATATATATATATATAATATATACCATAATATTGTATGATTATATATTTATATATATATATATATATATATAATATTAATATATATATATATATATATATATATATTATATATATATATATATATATAATATATATATATATGAGCATGTCCAAAAGTGAACCTGCTTAGATTTTTTCGAGAGGTGAGGGAGTAACCAGGGTCTTCAAAGGTTTGTATCATTTCTTAACAAAGTAGCTGCTTGTCAATTTCATAACTTAAAATTTGGACGTTGTTACAATAAAAAATATTAACTGATATTTTTTTATCAAAGAATTTCTTTTTTGTGCAGTTGCCATTTTAATGGTATATTTAAACAATTTCTTTTGAGTTTTTGATATGTCAGATAAGATAACCATGTTTTCATTGTTGAATGTCTAGCAGTCCCATCAAATTAGGACTGAATCCCTTTCCTTCTATCATAATGTAATGCATCCATACTTTCAACCGGTTTGATACTTTAGCACTTGACTTCACACTAGATTGTGGCCAGAAATACTTGACCAGAGCGCTACAAAATTTTTTCCAGATGCTATCTTTTATATCTCATTATTTATTGCTCATTATTTCTGTTCTTTTCACTGTACATATCTACATTTTACTTAGCTGTGTTCTTAGACTATTTCAGCTTTTAATCTTCATTTCCTCATTCAATCCTTAGTTTCTCCGGATTCCCAGATTCCCTTTTGCATTTTACTTGTTTATATATGATATATTATATATACCTGAAAACAAATCTAATAATATATATGAATTGTTCTATGTTTATTTGTCTGGAAATATGTGTGTATTTGGGAAAAAAGATAAAATACTCCCAATTTTCCCGGGTTTTCTGGTTTATGTGAAAAGATACCTGAAATAACCCCTCGGCTCCATTCTTTGGGCTCAAAAAAAGTGGGTTTTTTGCCAACCCTGATATATTATGAGTGGGTAAGTGTATTTGCCAAGATATTATAATTATTATTATTATTATTGTTATTATTTATTATTATTATTATTATTATTATTATTATTATTATTATTATTATTATTATTTTATTATTATTATTATTATATTTTATTTATATTTCATTTTGCTATTATATTATTATTATTATAATTAATTATTATTAATTATTATAATTATAACACAAGAGATAGTGAATCTGCTAGATCGTATCTCCAAACATTATGGATATTACGGATGTAGGTGAGGATACGGATGTACAATAGTTGCTGATGCGGCAAACGATACTAAAATACACGCAAACATAAGGGTACGATCTGTGACTCAAATATTGGCACGAATTGCAACCAAACAGGATACCAAAAGCAGTCACTAACAG
>JABUQX010042552.1:0-7500 GCA_015478945.1 Trachelipus rathkii | reverse complement strand
TATATATATATTATATATATATAAACAAAATAATTATTTGAGATTATTTGACGTTATAAATATTTTAAAGTTTTTTTACCTATATAATTGGTTTATTGACCCTTATTGTTTTTCCTTTCAAGTTCAGATTTAGAATTTAAATAATATTAATTGTTTTTATCCGAAATGTGGCATTACGAACAAGTAAAGTTATTTAAAAATTTTTTTTCTTTTTAAATGAAACGAGTGTGGATAAGGACCTATTAAAGTACAAAAATAAAACTTGTAAAACATGTACAAGAAGATACACGAGAATTAATATAAGCAAACTTTCTTCGAATTTTCTCTCCGCTTTTTTGAAAGGCAACGAGCCGTGTACCATATATAACTGGGTTAAAAAGAGCATTATTCAATGGACTATGATTTCATACTTTTGATCTTAAATTTTTACATCTACACATTTACTATTGTTTAGTTGTACATGTATTTCTTTCCGCAGATGACCTATTTTCACACAAAAAATTCAATAGAATTTTCTATCTAACTGTGGTGCGAAAATTTGACAGATAGCTAGTTCGTTTTCTTATATAACACTCGTTGTCTAAGCAACGAAGTAGCCTAGTGTAGGAGTCCGCCTCTGACAGTGGCGACTCCAGTAACTTTTACCTACTCTCTCTCTCTCTCTCTCTCTCTCTATATATTATTTATATATTATATATATATATATATATATATATATATATATATATATATAATATATATGAACTCATTCATAAGTATTTAGTTCTTGCGTGACCCTACATGTTTCAGGCGTTATATAATATATATATATTTAGATATGGACAAGTGACTTACCGCCGCCACCCGTATCCGGACACAGGGAGAGTTCCTACGGAGCATCTTCTACAAAAAAAGAAACTACTATCTTTCTCTGTGCGCAATGTGTGGCTCATTCTCATGATTAACCCTGGAGTAAATAGACCTCGCTCATCTAGATGTGGCCTCCGCTCAGAAATAGACACATATTTTTTTTTTTTAACCTGTTTTTTCTTTTTCTGGACTTATATAATTATATATTTGTAAGTTTATATTACGGCAATGTAGGGGGCTCGAGCCGAGGGGAACACAGGGGGGGAACGTTTTCCATACCCCGTAAGGGAGGGTGACGGATAGGAAACCCCCGCGACACCCAAATACCACAAGAGCGGGGGGGTTACCCCGGGAGACCCTCCCCGGGAAGGTGGGGAAAAGTCCTTACCCCGTAAGTTCCGGAGGCCGGAGAGACCCCGACTCCTTTTCCCATCGGTGCGCGGTATACCCTTGGAGTATTCTTTAATTACATTTTCCTACGTAAAATTTTACCAGGATTCCCAAAATGTATTCCTTTTCGCGCTGTAGCTATTGTAGTTTGTGAGATATGATTTTTTTTTTTTTGGTTTTTTCTTTATTTTTCATTTCGACCCTAAAACGTCTATTTATGTATCACATAGAGGCTACCTGTGAAAAAAAAATTTTTGATCCGAGCTCCCGTTGCGTGTGGGCGTTAAGGTAACTTTTACCTATTATATATATATTATATATATATATATATATTAATATATTAATATTATAATATATATTATATATATTATATATATATAATAATATAGTATATATACTATTATATATATTTTCCTTTCTTTATAGATATAATATATATATATATTTATATAATTATAGTATATTATATATATATATTATCTATATATATATATATATATTATGATATATAATATTATATATATATATATATATATATTATATATATATATATATGCTTGAAGTTCTTAAATTAAAATTTTTTAATTTAAACCGGATTTCTATTGTTGAATTTCACGATTAACTTTAATTAATTTCACAGTTAATTCTTTTTCTAATATTGTTTTAAGGTATTTTAGTAATATTTTTATTATTTTATGTTTTATTAAATATTTTTGTTATAAATATTATTTATTATTAGTATTTAAACATATCATTTATAAACATAGTATTTATAACCAATTTTAATACTATAAATTCACAGATATGATATCCGAAAATTGTTTGGGCACGGATTAGTCCTATTTTTAATGTGTTTAAAGCGTTATTTTAATAGCGGCTATTCTTCCCTTTTTCGTTTCAATTTTGCACAATCTTTTATATTTATTATGTAATAATAATTTCATTTATTTGACCAACTTTCGCAAAAAAATAATGTATTATGATACTATTATCGTAACATTATGAAATGTCAACTCGTGCTGAGCACGAGTAGCACGAGTGCAGGAGTTCGCCTCCTGAATATATAATATATATATATATATATATATTAGTATACTATAATATATATTTTATATTATATAATATATATATATATATCTCTATATATATTATATAATATATTATGGCCCGCCATCCCGAAGACGGCCAGGCACTGTAACTAGAAAACTAGAACATCTACAGGAAAATAAAATAAAATTTTTGATTTCAGCAAGTAACATTTCATCGACAAACTATAAATTTATTTTATTCTATAATTTATTAATAACACCTTAAATTTTAGTATAATCTTAGACCTGGCAAGTGTACGCTGTGATTGACCTTGAAATCCTGATTAGTTCACGAGAGTCAAAAAGTTTTGCCAATACATTTTATTTTTACGCTTTGGAGGAAAATATTTTTTTCTTTTTTATATCCTTTTTAGGGGGTTTCGAGCCGACGGAGGGACAGAAGGGGGGACGAAGTCCCTCCCCCGTCGTCCCCCCGGTAGGCAGGAACCCGACTCTTCCATCTTTTAATTTCTTACCCTGCTCGGGTATCTTTAAGTTATTAAAGAAAAAAATTATCCACATTTGGCAACTTTGCGCGCCTCCCTCCGACTACTCCAGCTTCTTCGTATTTTCAAAAAACTGTTTTTTCCAAACAACTTTTTAACAATTTTAATTTTTTTAAAAAGCCTTTATTACTTTTTTATTTTTATTTTAGTAAATTTTCAGGGGTAAAAATGTCTCATGATTTAATAAATATAATATTTATTTTCGTTTGAGCTGCTATAGTTTTTTTAGTTACATGCCTGGCCTCTTCGGGATGCTGACCTCACAGGATATACGGTACTCTAAAGTAATAATAATGAAGAATAGTGAAAACGAAAATCGGCGATCTTTGGGAAAAAGTTTAAAGCCTGCTCAGTTGTTGGAATCCCATAGGATCTATATAAAAAAAAAAAAAATTATCAAATCACAGGATATACCTCTAAAAAAATAATAATGAAGCTTAAAAAAACGAAAATGATGTAAGTCTTTCGGAAAAAAAAGTTACAGCCTCTCAAAATTTACCCACAGGCTTTCTTATAAAAAAAATTAGTGGGCCTCGTGTTCGTTTTTAGGGCCATCCCTAGTTCAGGTTATGATATAGATCTGTTAAGTATACATATATTTCCTCTGTGTATACCTAACAAAACTTATCATAACCTGAGCTAGAGGGCCTGAAATGATACGTAACCTCATGGATAAAAAACTGAAAAGTCTATTGGGAATTTTAACAACTTGAGAGGTGTAACTTTTTTTCCTAAAGAGACCGCCGATTTTCGTTTTTACTATTCATTATTTGTTGTTTAGAGACCTTATCTGTAAACAATTACCTATATTGCATGTTGCGCACCCTACCCCCAGTTCTGGGGAACAAAGGTACAGCTATATAATATTATACTATATATTATACGTATATTATTATATACTATATAATATCTATATATTATACTATATATATATATATATTGTATATTATATTTATATATAATATATTATATATATATATATATATATATTATTATATATTTATATATACTGATATATATATAATTATATATCTATTATATAGTATAGTATATATATATATATTATATATATATTATATATTTATACGTATATAGATATATATATATATATAATAATATATATATATATATAATATATATATATATATATATTATATATATATATATATATTATATATTATATATATATCTGGGGAAAAAGGATATATTATATATATATAGTATAATATATATATATATATATCGAAACTAAATACCAACGCATTGTGTGCTAGTCTAGTCGTTACATATTTGGCTCCAAACATTTTTACACTTTTACATGTGTCATTCATTTTAATCGTGCAATATTCCTCATTCAAATATATGAAATAAAAACGGTAAAAAAAACTAATAAAACAAATAAAGCAATAAAATGACATTAGTTTATAACTTGATACCAAAATAGCCGACACCCGGTACAGTCTGTAGTGTGTTCCTCCTCCCTCTATTTTCTTCGGGAAGAAAATAGTTTTGCGTATAAGAGGTCCGGAGGTTTCAAATTAGGTGTAATAAAACTTTATTTTTAAGGCTACACTTTAAAGTTTTAACAATACACAGTTATGATAGAAAAGAAAGCTATAATAAAAGTTTGCGTACACATCTTCCATTGCTAATATTAGCTGAGAATACGAACCTTTTTAGTGTAGCAAACGCATAGCCAATCGAACGTACAACCTTCCCCACCGATGTCAAAATGGAAACTGGCTTAAAGTGGCTTTTTTTTAATTCTCTCTCTCTCTCTTCTTCTCTCTCGGGGAAAATTCTCAAATCAGAAAATCGTCTCTCTCTCTCTACACAAAAATATCAATCTATCAATCTCAAAAGACAGAAACACCTAATGGTTACAATAAGGGTCTGGCTCAAAGGGGTCTCTCCTTACAAACATCATGGCCCTGGATTTTATATCTATTATATTTAACATATAGTACAAATAAAAAAAAATAAATAAATATAAAGCCCATCTGAAATTCAAAATATAATAATATCTCTATAAACATATATATATTATAAATATATCTAATCCTAATAACCCTTTAATATAGTAATATAGGTAGTATAATTATAATTATACTATTATATTCTATAATAATATATCTTATATATATTCTTTACGTACCTACATCCCCCTACTATAAGAGTACTATATGTGACACAACAGAGTTCCGCATGCATTGATCTCGGAAAACTAAGATAGTACAAGAAAACTGAATAAATATATGGAATCAGCGGATGAAATTTGTATGGAAATTGAAAAAAAAAATTTCCATTTTTTTTTTATTTTTTTTTTTATATCTCAAACTGACGATATTAGAGAAACTAATAATATATTTGTGTTGCAATGAAATTATTAATGAAAAATTATGGTCTTTTCTTTTTTTTAACTGAAACATACAAAGTTAACCGCGAAGATGCAAAGAGTCGGGGTCTTTGTCTCGGCTTGGGGGGACGGGGTTGAACTATTTCTCCCTCTCGGGGAGGGTCTGAATCCGCTCTTTGTATTTATGGTGTCGCGGGGTTCCTCCGCCTCTCCTTCGTGGTATGGAAAACGTCCCCCTCTGTCCCACCGTCGGCTCGAGCCACTAAAAATATTTATATCGCGATTCATATATGTTTTTAGATTTTTACCTCTAACTTATCGTAGTTTCTGGAGATAATAAAAAAAAAAAAATAAATTTATTTTCCCTAAAAAAAATTTCTACGCTGATTCCATATATGTTATCTAGTTTCTTGTACCTATTTGTTTTCCGAGATATTATGTTACATGCGTGTAGACTTCTTTAGTTTGGCATATATATATATTATATATATATTTATATATTAATATTATTATATAATAATATATATATAATTTATTCTATATATATAATATTATATATATAATATATTTTTATTATATATTCTATTAATATATATGGCATAATCTTAAAAGTTACTTACGCCCACACGGAACGGGAGCGGATCAAAAAAAATTATTTCATACAGGTGCATCTATGATACATAAATAGATGTTATGGTCGAAATGAATTTTTATTTTTTTTATTTTTTTTTTTTTTTTATTTTTTTTTTATTTTTTTAAGATTAAGCCGGGGTAGCACTTATATATTATCTTTGTAAGGTATTACCGGCAATTGTAGTGGGGGCATAAGGCACAGACGGGGAAAAAACAAAGGGGGACGTTTTCATAACACCACCGTAGGGGCAGGGGGGCAAAGGAACCCCCGGACAATACCCAATACCAAAGAGCGGGGTTCCGAGACAACTCCCGGAGGGGGGGAATAGTGCCTACCCGTGTTTCGCCGGAAGGCTGAGAGACCTCGACTCCTGCCATAGGTCGGTATACCTTGGGTAATTCTTTATTATTATTTTTTTTGTCTACTAAAATTTTTAAGGATTCGAAAATGTATCCTTTATCGTGTAGTATTTGTAGTTTTTTGAGATATAATTTGTTTTTTTTTTTTTTTTTTTTTTTTCATTTCGACTCTAATAACGTTTATTTAGTATCCATAGAGGCTACTTGTGATAAAAATTTTTTGATCCGGCTCGTTCCGTGTGGGGCGTTTTATATTTTTACACTTATATATATTATATATATTATTTATATATAATTATTACTATTTAATATATCATATATTATTATATATATATATTATATATATATATATATATAATATATTATTATTATATATATTATATATTATATATAAACATACTATATATTACAAATATCTATTTTTATTATATATATATATATTATTATTATGATATTAATATATTATATTATATTATAATTATATATATATATTTATTTTATTATATATTATATATCTTATATTGTTGTGAGGTGTTTGAATCAGATTGTAGATAGTCTTAAAAATAATAGATAAATGGGTTCTATTATTAGCATTCATTACTTGACATACGCGTTCTCTCTATTCAGTCACACTTCATAAGTGATTCGATTAAAAGCAATCAGAATTGAGACTATACTATGCCGGGTTAGTACCCTCAGTTCCCAGACTTCTTCATAAAGAATGTAGGTTACGTTAAGGATAACTTGCTGCGTGATCATCCTTCATGACACTATAGGAAGGCCTTATGATCGTCAGCCAGGGGTCACTGTGTTAGTCCTTTCTGATCTGGCATACTGTGATTGGCCACTATCATCGGTAGAATAATTATAGCACATAGGGTGGAATGGGAATAATTTGTCTGAATCTGATATAAGGCAATAAATATACCCGATCGAAACTTACCTGTTTATTGACTATGAAAAGATTTTTGAACCAGTAAAGACCCCATGACTTGATTGAGGCGTTTGAGAGTTGAAACAGTGGAAGGGAAATTAGATTAATTAAAAACCTCTATCGGAGACAATAGGCATATAGTGAGGTAGAGGTTGATTAACCAGAATGCCATTGTTTCGAGAGGAGTATCCAACAAGGTATGTGACGTCACCAGATTTCTTCACCGTTATAGTGTTAACATATTTTTAAAGAAATCAGACCCTTAGAGAAAATATCATAAGATTGGCAAACACATCAGTACGGTGCGGTGCGATAAAATTAACTTTTGATGCGGTAAATTGCGGTGCGGAAAGTTGCCCTACTCGTCAATCCCTAGTTAACACC
>JABUQX010042551.1:0-11051 GCA_015478945.1 Trachelipus rathkii | reverse complement strand
TTTTTATTTTAAATGATATTATATAAAAATATAATATATATATATATATATAATATATCTATAGCTTATATAATATATATATATATACATGGCGCCGTTAGGAGCAAAAAGTGTGAGGGGGGCCATTTATATAGTATAATATATATATATATATTATATAGTATAATATATATATATTATATATATTATTATATATATGATCAGTATATATATATATTATTATTATAGTATATATATATATATTATATATATATATAAGTCATCTACAGTTAAGTGTGTATTCAAAGTTTTGAACAATAAAAAATGATAATCCACACATGAGCCCAATATTTATAAGATAATTTCTGAATTACGAAAGGTTTTATTTCAAAATGCAGCAAAGCTAGTAAGAAGTGCTTGATATTATTAATAGTGTTTTCCTTTTTAGTTTCCAAATAAGAAATTTATATTTTCTTTTTTTTTCTTTCCAAACTTTCACCTAATGTTCTATCAATTGGTTTTTTTAACGTGTAACTTTTCCCGTGAAGGCTTAAGTAAATAGGGGCCATTTATCATTTCGATTGAAATAAGTTTGACCTTAGCCACGTATGTTAACACATCGTAAGGTTACTAACGATCTTTTCAATTTACAGTGAGTCGGGGTGGAAGTGTGAGAAGTACTGTGATAGCTTATTCAACTGCTGGGGAAATGTGCAATGATTTTGTTGAAGTAATGTGCTGTAATCACTTTTTCATTATTTGTTTCCGTATTTTGAACCTCCAGAATTAACAAGATTTTGCGTTTCACCAAATAGGGTTGATCAAATGTATCATTATTCAGTATACTATGGGTTCAATTTTTTTTAATAGGTCTTGCATTGGTTATTTTCTTATCTTTAACTGAGCTGTGCAAAAATGCAAAGGCAAAGGTAGATGTTATTGTTGCTCCGAAATTTTGAATAACTCGGAGACGAATATGGAAAGAATCACAGGTAAGGTGTTAAATGGGCGAAACACTTAAGCGATCCTCAGCAGATCTTATTTGATGTTTCTAAAGGCTGGGGAATCTTTTGGATAGATGCACGTGATAATTGAAGAAACTTCAAAAAAATTCTTAGACTTTTCTAACAAAATTCCTTAAAAAGAGACTGCTAATTTAACTTCTATCGGGATAAGGTATTTAGCTGGCCAAATTTCTGCGTGACGACTTTCACGAAATTAATTTTATAAATTGTTTTGTTTATTCCAAAGAAGTGTTTCGAAATTCTGGAAAAGCATTTTAGGTCACTAATTACTAAATTTAAACGACGAGAACAACAGAGAAAAAAATTGGCTTTAGGGTACTTATCTCTTATTAACTTTTGAACTCATTTTTCTTATGCCAGCCATGGTGGAGGACAAATCAAACCTCAAGTCCAACAAGTTTACTCATATTTATATGTTAATAATATATTAGAAATATATATGTCGATTATATATATATATATATATAATATATTATATGTATATATATATATATATATATATATATATATGATATGTATATATCAGTGTAGTAGACAAGATAACTCTTTCTACATCTACAGCTTTCAGTTTTTCAAGAGGAGTAAAGCCTAAAAATTCTTCCTTCACGTACAATGAGATCCTTATCAACGAAGCGAACACCAGTCGCTAGCTGTTCTGTCCCGGATACGTCTGTTGTCGTCGTTTTGCTAATAGGGAAAATAGATTCACAATTGTTCATTTCATTCACAATTTGTTACATATCACTTATCACACAATAAAATAAGTTCATTTGAATCATGTGATGCCTGTACTTAGACCACAGAACGACAATCTCAGTTCTTCATATCTATGAATTAAGCAAAGATCGGAAAAATTCCGTTATTCTTGCAATGCTACCTCAGAATAGCAGATATCATGCGGTGCACCAATATCTAAGATGGATAGAAATTATTAAGAAACCAATTTTTGCCTATTTTCTGAAAAAATAGGTGCTCAGCAGCATGCAGTTGTTAAGTGGCACTAATACGCTTATTTAAAAAATTATTCGTTTTGAATCTTTGCAGCTACTGAGATCTTTATTGCCATCGGATTTGTTTCTTTATTTTGGTTATTCTTTTAAAATGTTTTGCGATAAATTTACCGAATTGTCGTAATCTCATAAAGTTTTGCAATGTATGATGGCCACACTAATTTTAAGAACGGTATATGGTGCATACGGTGCATGTCTTTTTACCAACTTTAATTGCAAACGAAATTTTCTGTTAGGATGCCATCTTTTTAAGACTAATCTCAAGCAGTATCTCTACAATAGCTCTCATATTACGGTTATAGAAAAAAAATGGAACTATTGGAACTAACGCTAATAAAAATAGAATTAAAGCTTGGCTTTACGGTCCATAAAACTAAAGTGGCAATAATCGCAAGCTGGGATTGCCATACTTTTTATAATTACTAATCTCAAGTAAAGTATCACTACATATAGTCTATCATTATTGATTTATATAAGGATAAAATCAACTTTTTATTATAATACTAACATTGTTAATAAAAATAGAATTTAAAGCTTTGAGCCCGACTAAATCGAAAACCTTACGCTTTGAGTCAATCTTATGCGTATAATACACATAAATAAGCTCGTTAATTTAAAATGACAAAGTGGAGACAATGGTCACAAATTATCCTACACTTGTCAAAGTTGAACCCTTATTTACCTTTATAGCCTTTAATATTTTTATTTTCCCTTCCTTTTACTTCTATCTTATCCCTTTCCTAAAGTTAAATGTAAGACAGCTATTTATTCTAAAGTTTTTGGTATAAAATTCATTTCTCTCGACATAAAGAGTTAGGAAGTTGTCTCTCTCGGAAATATCTTGAGTATAACTCACACTTCTATCAGACTAAATTGCACCACGATGAAACTATATCCATCTTCTCGGGTCGTTATTCATACTGCATCTCATTCTGTCGTCTCAGTGGCTTTAACGGTATGTATCCCGCTCCACTTAATCCTCTTATAGTATTTATTTTTATTTTTTTAAGTTTGGATTTTGAATACATATATTTAAATATCTATTTAATTGTGTGTTATATGGTGATTACTCTAATTACTAATCTTTATACCTATTATTATTGTATTTTTCGAAGTGTGAATGCTGTGTTTAAATTTAGGATATTCCAAAAATATGTTGAAATCGCGTGCTCTGGTTCATATATTAGATTGTTCATTCCTTTGATTGTCAGTGGTTGTCAGTTAACTTCTCGCTCAATCTCTACTATAATAATTGAGTAATATATATATATAATATACTGAGTGATTAAACGTTTTTGTGTCGTGATGGGTATTTTACTTTTTATATTATATTGTTTTTTTTACTCTAGTTATATGTTACTGAGTTTGCTTATTGTATCACGCTTAAGTTATATTTTGCTAACAAAATACTGTGCTCGATGGCGATATTCTCTCTGTTTTTTCCCTGATACGTGATATACATACAATCTCTTTTCGAGGGCTAACAGTACAGTGAATGCTAAGTTGGTTTTCTACTGATATTGTTGAGTGAGAACTAGTAATCGAATGAACAAATTTTGAAAAAGGCTACCCTGTACGAAGGAAGCGTTAAATAGTCGTTTAAACGCATAGCTTTTAGTAAAGGAAACATAAAAAGTAGATCGTATAGGATCAAACATTATGTCTACATTATATCTATAGACAAATGTGATCAAGACTTTATCACTGCGTTATTTAGTGAGATAGTGTATGAAGATATTTGATTTAATAAGAGATGTCTGACGAATTTTTAAATAATTAATTAATTTAGTGTAATAATCAATAGCGTGCTCCAGGTTTAATCATCTCGCTCCATCATCACTGCTATTGAGATATACTCCGCGTGGTGTTGATGATAATATAACTCCTATGC
This sequence comes from Trachelipus rathkii, assembly GCA_015478945.1. NCBI lineage: Eukaryota > Metazoa > Arthropoda > Malacostraca > Isopoda > Trachelipodidae > Trachelipus > Trachelipus rathkii. Next base: position 7,146 of record JABUQX010042551.1, on the reverse strand, counting down.
GAGATAGAGCGTAGTCTGAAATGACAAGTGAAGCTGTCAAATGTGACTATAATAAGAAGACATTCGCGATACTCTCTCATAGCCAAAAAATTACTCTAAAAATTGTGATCGGTGCATTCATAGAACTACTACTAACACATTAAACAAGTGGATTATTTCCTCATGACACGCTAATAAGCTCTATAGAATAACTCATGGCTCAAGAAATTAGCTACTAATATATAATAATGGACCCATAATGTATCTTATCATGTATCATTTCTAGTTAAAATGTAGTTACACCGAATAATTTTATCATATATATACTAATTATATATTTATATTTCTAGAAAATAATTTATATATATATATATATATATATATAATATATATATATATATATATATATTATTTATCCAATAAATAACTTATTAGATATTAAGTCTTCTAAATTATCTATAGTTTATGGGTAAAATGTGTAATAGATATATAAAGTAAGAAGTATATATAAGAGAGATTAATATATAAATTAAATTTAAAAGACATAATACCAAACTTTCTTTTAATTCCATGTAATGCTTAAAGTAAAGAATATAATATTTTTCTCATTTATCTCCTACTTTTTATATTTATAATTAACCGTACTTTTGTTTATATTTTTTACTAGCTTTGTCAAATATGATATTTTTTAGAATTTTAGTATTTTAATGTTACGTTTATACATTCAAGCATTAATTCCATTGTTTTTTAATAAACGTGATTGGTCCAAAAATGAATATATATATAATGTTTCCTTATATATATATTACATAAAATGAAAGCTTAATAATTAGATGTAATAACTATATACCTTTGAGAATTGGAGGAAGACTATGGAAAAGCATCGCATCCAGCCATTAAAATCAGATAAAATATTACTGATTGCAACCTAACAGAAGACCAAGCACAGCTGGAATGTTGCCACTTTGCCAACCAATATGTCTAATCATACTATATATAACCTGTTATTCTTAAAATTAAGTATTATATATATATATATTAGTAGTAGCCATGACATATCCCGGTCAAGCCAAATACTTTACTTAGAAAGAAAAGATCTACGTAGATACACTGTTAAATTACGATATCGCACTATTATTTACAAAGCAAAAGAAATATTTACCCAAATGAGGTAACTCACTTTGATCATATAGAAGTTATTATATAAATATATATGCTCAATTACTTATTGTGAGTTCATTAAATTTTTTATATATATATAATAGATAGGACTCTCCCTTATAGAATCTCGGAATAATTCTAAATATTTAAGGACAAATTAAGCTATGTACTGTAATTCGATATAGTCACTTATGAAATGTACTATCATATCTCCGAAGTCTTGATCACTTCTACGATTCATACCCATCGTGATTATTCATTAGATTATCTAATCTATTTTCTATTCTCTTATTAATATAATTAATTATATTATGTTATTATCTCTATCTTAATTGTTCTTATTTATTCTCATCGTCAAAGTGTATAATATGGATTTAGTTTGTCTGAATCCTCGATATACAAGCAAAGTCCAGGAGCTAGTGCAAAAAAATCTCATCATTATTATTATTCTCTCGTATTATTATTATCAGTATTTTCTGTCTATTTATACTGATTATTCAACGAGTTTTGATTAATCTCGTAGTTGGAAAACACCTCACTTCGATTCATTACGAACATCTTTGATTTCCGCCATGCTCTAGAAATATAATATAATTACGTTTGCATAGCGCGAGACAAGTAAATGTTACTAAGAGGCCAAAGTATCTCATTTATATAATAGTATTTACTCGTTAAATATATGGATGAGTATTATATAAAATTCCTTAGATTGTATTATTTATTTTATCTATTTTGTTATATTTATTATTTATGTTATGCGTGAAGTATAACTCAATTTCTATCAAGACCATACATGTCTACTAATGCCATAATTATCTATTATATTACTTATTACTAATTATATGATATAAGCACTTATGATTTTTCAGTTCAGTCGACATTAATGGTTCAAGTTTGTCTACTTTGAACATTATTAATATGGGGCGCTGTATGTGATCCTATTATTTTTATATGATTAATATATATTTATTTTGTGATTGATGTTATTTACTTATAAGAATTCATTTAGAATATAAACTATATCATAAATCAATAAAAGTAATTCAAATCTATTTTAGCAATACTGCAAGATTTTAAATTGTGGTTGACTTATGTCGTGATTCCAAGCAATATATTTTGGAGTTCACCTGTCCTGGGCACTCCTGTGCATTTCTCATTCGAATTATAATTAATAAATAAGGCATATTTTTGATATGAATGTGTGTATAAAAGTCATAGAAGAACTTCTCGCTCATTATTTCTCTTCGTGTGTCGTGTTCCCTATATAATTACTCTCGTCATATATGATCCATTACTCTGTTACAGTTAATATTTTGCTGCAATTGTGACTAGAGATCTCGATCCTCTCTTGAAAGTTCATGCGGAGCTATAACATTTAGGCAGAGTGATATTATATTGGAAATCTTCCTTATTACTACTTAAGGTATTTACTTTCTGTGACATGATCCGAACACAGGACAGGTCAAGCATTTGACTTGATACTTAGTTAGATAATTTGGGTTAACTTGGTCAATTATAGTTCCTAATCTTGGATTTACAATTCGTTTCTGTCATAATTTACATATATGTCGACTTGGTCGAGGTGTGATATCTCTTCGTGAGGTGTATAAATGCACTCTGAGTTCTCGAAAATAGTGGCCTCTACTAAAGTTATTTAGTCTCAACTCAACTCCCTTCCACTACCTACCATCTATGGTATTCATTGGCTATACAAATATAATAGAATATATTATTATTACTTAACAACTTTTCTAAACTCAGTATTAGATGATTACGTCTTACTTACATTTCTCATCTCTTAGTTATTCTACAATTATTCGTCGGATTCGCTTCCTCACTCTAAGCCTCTTGTGTATATTACTGTACTTGTATGGAAAAGGGAAAGTAGGGCTATATGTGTATTGATCTCATGAACTCTAATAAGTGAGATAATTCAGACTTCTAATATTTACATAGAAATTTATCTGAATATATTATGAAATGATGCTTAGTAATAGGATCAGCGTGAAAAGTTGAGAGTTATAGTGGTTAGAGAGATAAAGGCTGAACGGTAAGCTGTGGTGGTCGAACATAATAAGATATCAACTAATTCATAAGCCAGTTAATAATGTGCTTCGGATATAGGACTCAGATCTAACTCACTGTATATGTAGGTATGTTGATAATAATCAGCTATAAATATTTAGACGTGGTAAGTTAATAGAGTAGTTATAGTTGTGTAGATATACTATAATGAAGAGTAACAATGCCGATCTGTAGATTGGGGGCACTCGTCTCAGAGTGAATATAATTAAGAATAATCTCACGTTAGTAATAGAATTGATTGCACATAGGTGTACACACAGTTGTGGTAAGGAACCGCATTTATGAAAGTATCATAATTAGGTATAAATGATTTGCTATATGTGTTGGTGATGACGATATGCCAGATATGAGACGATATCGTATTCTGTAGAGATGCCGACATAAATAATTTGATATTGTTAACTAAGACAGTATTAAATCAAAGTATAGGAAATATAGAATATAGAGAGTATTCTATATACTCTCTTTGCCTGGACTTTGACTGAGAGAATGATAGTAATAACATAGTACTATGGACTGGATGTATATTTCTCTCTCATAATGTAGATACCTGACCTGTAGCATGATATGTAGTAACTGAACATATATATAAATGATCAGCATATATAACTCTTCAGGATCTACCATAATAAATCAGTCTTCTAATAAAGGTAGAGTCAGTAGATAGACATTAAGCTACTCTATTAGCCGTAGCTTAGAGTGATATGTTGCGTACTCGAGTAATTTTAAATAATAACGACGAGGAATTGGATCATTATCTCATCAATTATAATATACATACCTAAACATAATTACCTGAAAAAATAGAAGAAGCTGGTTGCTGTGTGCTTGCAGCTAGCTATGTCATAAGGGCTTGTAATGACGCTAGGGCGTGATTATTACAAACACTCAATTAATTTAACTAAGCATGTAGGAGAAGTCCAAAGAGAGGGAGGCAACTCGCTGTAAGTAGTGTGCATAAAAATAAACTAATTGAGTAACATATAATGTGATACTCAATAATAAACTGCGATCAGTATAATATTATTTGTAATGTTTTTACAAGGGGATTAGATACGTTTTTATCGTAGTTTCATTCCAGGTAAAAGATTTTACAGAAGAATAATTATTGTACATAATAGAGATAACAAATTCCTTTGAAAGCCCTCAACCGCTTATGGTCTACTAATGGCTCGAAATGAGATTTAATTATATTATATGATTATTATTTTATATATCTATATATACTAATATTATCTTTAATATAGTTATTAATATAGTAATGGAAGGATAGTAATAATCAAGGTATTAATATATATACGCCTTATCAATATAGCTACTATAATATATAATATTGAAATAACCTTTGGTGTGTTGTGTAGTGAATTAAATACGCACCACATATTATATTATATAACTCAGTATATTATATATATTATATATATAGAATATAGAGTAAAAAAGCATATCCCTGCAGATATATATATATAATATATATACATATTATAATATTATATATACTAAATATTTACCTTGAGTTATTATTAAGTATATTATTAGGTTATTATATTATTTTGCCTAAAAAGATATAGTAATTTATTACTCGTGCAATGTTTCCAAAAACGTCTACAGTGCGACACGAAGGATCTAAAAATATTTAATACTCATTAATTTAAAAGAGGCCTATAAGTTGTTTAAATACTTCTTAGCGGTTAAAAGACTATTAGTAAAGAGTATAAATACAGTAATATATTAATTAGAAATAACCTTTTGCAGACCCTAGGATATATATATAGGGATATATAAGATTTTAGGGAAGTGGATAGTATATAAAGTGAGTATAGAAGGGATGGGGAATGCATATATTTATTTTATTATAGATAAAACTAATATTAAATAATAAATAAATATATTTGACATAAATTGCTATTGGCTTAAATATATATATTATTTAATTATAAACTTTACTTTTATATGATCCAGTATATTTCTTTTATTGTGATTAGGTTATTGCCACCTCCATTAATACAATTTGCGATTAAATATTCTCTACCGAATATGTATCTCTGGTAATCTCTCGTGCTAATAGGTATATCTGAGTGATGGTTATTATTTTCGCACTAATGTATGTATTATTCGTGCCAGGACACTATATATTTTAATCAGCGAGTGATTTAATTATCGGGTGTCTACTTACACTGAGTATATTGATATCTCTTCTCATCATTATTATAAACTCGCTCTCTTAATTGACAAACTGAATTGATTAGATATATCTAGTTGGTGCAATTTATGCCGATGTTAGGTTATGTCACTTATGTTCCATCTCTCTCGAGAAAGATTCCTCCGCGGTACGTACTATCTTTGATTCGCGTACACATCGCCACTCTATCCCTTAACTCTATTGGCATAAGATACTTACTAGTTTTTGCATGTCTCTCTCATATCAATAAAAATATATGAGATGATATACACAATCAATAACTTCTTCTTTTAATTAGCTGATACTAAAACGTAGTAAGATTATAATTTAAATAAAACTAGAAATTAATTTATGCTTTGATTCATTTAATATAGTCTCAGGTGTCCATCAATAAACATCCTAAACTCGGTCAGCTCTACATAAATACCGTCGCGTTAAAGAGATACGTAATATAATCTATCTCTTTAAGATAATGTCGACCTTAAAATATTATCTAAAATATGATTATTCAATTGGGTAAGATAATTTGAGCTCTGTGAATAAATAACTTTGGCCATTAAAGATTATTTAAATTATTATTATTAATGAAATTATTATATAATTAAAGGAAAATGTAATTATAAGTATAATTAATATATGATTGGTCAGATTTACTTTATATATTGTATATCTTATTTATATATCTTTTATTTAAATCTTCTATCTTAAATCTTAAATCTTAAGTAATCATATCGCTTAATAATATTTTGTCACAAAAGAACATTTATAAAATCTCTGCGATGAAATAAGATTATTACATACCGTAGATATTATTCGGAATATAAAACTAACATTTATATACTCGATATCAAATTAAGATACCATAGTCACCGTTCTATATAGGCCTGCTAGTTATACTTCTCTAGGAAGTGTGGGTAGATATGTAGGAAATTTTGATATCTTTATACACATTATTTTCCTCTGAAAATCAAGCTTTATTGATAGGAAGGGGTTCAGCCCCTTCTATTCAGTTCAAAAGTGAATTTAAATAAATTTTTTTTACTTCAATTGACTCCATGATTTGAGAAACGAGCTTTTAACCGTTCTAGAAATTAAAGTTTTCTCTAATTTTCTCTTTACTTTATTTCTTAATTTTGTCATATTATATATATATATATATTATATTTATTTGTTTTAGAGCAAATACATTACTATAATTGTACTTAATAAAACATATTCTCTTTCTGATAAATACATTTAATAAATTAGTGAGGTCTACTTAATGAGATTCTAGAAGTATAGAAGATTCAATATTTGTTCCCTTCTACAGGAATTATTAATATAATATTTGGAGAACCTATTAATAATTTAATGTTTTTATTAGAGTATATAATAACATATAAAATATATAACTATAAATTTTTATTAATATATATATATATAATATTAAATATCTATTATACTCTCATTTTATTATATTCTTAGTAAGTATTACATATAACGGACGTATACTCAGGTTATAGTAATACGTCTCCTGCAATGTGTATATTATTACTTTGTCGTTTCCTTATTATCTTCTATTCTCCTTATATTATAATATATTATATATTGAAATATAATATATTTTTTCATGATTGGTTATATAAAAATTATTAAGTTATTATATTTTTTTATTTATTAATTAATACAGTGATATATATTTCTGATATTAATAATTTAATAACTGAAGGGATTATTTATTGTTATATATGCTAATATTC
>JABUQX010042550.1:20000-22105 GCA_015478945.1 Trachelipus rathkii | reverse complement strand
TCAATTAAAAGACAAGTCAACAAAAAATAAACTTTCAATACAACAACTTTAATAATAGCCGGTGACTTCAAGGCACGCCACCCCGCATCTCTTAACAGTTAACACCTACCCTCACACACATATACATACATTCACACACACGCGCGCGCGCACACACACACACACCAAGAGGTGATGCACTTATAGGTAACTAATATTTACTTTGGATCCTAAACACCCGTTATCAATCTACTCGCCGACCTTTACAACATCACGAGAACCACACACATGTCCTGACATCTCGTACTGTTTCCCCCAAGTCTAAGTCAACAAACCCTGTAAACCTTCTATGATCTCTCCTTAGATTACATCCCAATACTAATCACAATTCAACATAAAAAACTTATTTACACAGGTTTTAATAAACCTCACTCAACAAAGCAACACAACACTTTGACAAATAATTCTAAAAACATAAAAAAAAATTTACCCCATATGGCCACCGTAAACAATTCAATTCAACAATTTAATTTTTCCCAGAAATTGACACCCTCATTAAACAAAGAAATTCCCTCAGACCAATCAAACCAAATTAATAGAATAAGCAATTTAATCAACTTGTCTCAGAAAAAAAATTGGCAACAGTATACCCAATACAAACCCATACCCAAACAGTATACACATTCAAACCACAAGACCAACACTACAAAAATATTCGGCATAATAAAAAAATCCACACTTCACACACAACCACCAGTCCACCACCAACCCACGAAACATTCTGCAAAACAAAACAATAACAAAAAAATAAAAACAATGAAATATTCTTATGTTACACTATTCAAAAATTAGTCACAAACCAACAAACTTCACAAACAGACAAACAATTAAACGGCTTAAAAAGGTTGAAAACTAGCCAAAAAAACTCGTCCCCTAGAATTTTTTTATATAAAAAGTTCACTCCTCACGGGCATAGCCCTATTCTAGGAGGGGAACTTTTCTAGGTAATTTCTACCTAGGATCTGGACTAGGGATCGAACCCGGGCCCTTGCCATTTGACTCTGTCGGTCTACCAAAAATTATGACCTATAAACAGATTTGGAAAAAAAACTCACAAGCAGTAGGACCCGATCATATATCCAATATTTACTTCAATTACATTGGAACCAATGCTATCACAGCTCCAACACAAATATTTAAAGTTGCCTAGCAAACCAACACTCTAACCCCCCGTTTTGGAAGCATGCACATAATAATATCAATATTAAAACCAAATAAACCACGCAATGATTTCATTACTTTCATTACTTTCTACAATATCCAATGTATTTGAAAAATTAATACTCCTTAGAATTTGCTACTTTATCTCTCTATCAGACTCACAATTTGGTTTCGACAAAAGCACTTTAATAACACGCTCATAACTGATCTAAACCAACACATTTTCACCTCACGGATTTCAACCAAAGTCTCCCCCCCCACTCGATGTACTCTCCTTGAATCAATAGACACTAACAAGGCATTTGATACAGTCCCCAGTCACTTTTTATTAGGCAAAGTTATAAATACAAACATGACCATAAAAAAAAAAAAAAAAAAAAAAAAAAAAAAAAAAAAAAAAAAAAAAAAAAAAAAAAAATTCCTATCCGATCGCACAGTTGGAATCATCATAGGACATCACTCTTCCCGTTCCTGCAAATTATTTAATGGAGTCTCCCAGTTAGCCATTCTTTCACGTACACTCTTTGACCTTTTCATGCTTGACCTCCCTAATACCACTTCCATTTCCATAAAAATTATTAGTTATTCTGATGATCTAACAATCACGGTTCAAAGTCTTTCTATAAATTTAGCATGCCGAGAACTGCAACAATATATAAACCAGCTAGAATAATGGCTAACATTTAACAGAATGACGGCATCATCTCATAAATCCACTATTAGTTTACTCACTCCAGACAGAAGAGAATCTAACACCCACCAGGCAATCTTCCTATCATAATAGATTCCTTCCTAGCAAGCAACCAATCATATCACTCGCTGTGTTTGATCTTTTTCGACACTCGTATATGACATTCACCCCACACCCCCACACCCACACCCACACCCCACACAACACCCCACAC
>JABUQX010042550.1:10000-15000 GCA_015478945.1 Trachelipus rathkii | reverse complement strand
ATTATATACTATATATATATATATTTGTGTTTTTAATATATAATATATATAAATATATATATATATATATATATATATATAATTAATATATATATATATATATATTATATATTATATATATATCATATATATATATATTATATATATATTGATTTTTAACACTTCTATCTATATATATCATAATATAATTTATAATTTAAATAATGTTAATAAATTAATAAAAGTATATAATATATATATATATATATATATATATATATATATATATATATATATATATATATATATATATATATATATATATATATATATATATATAATATAAGTATATTATATATATATATATAGTATATATATAGATTAATAATAAATAATTAAAATTATTATTTATAGATATATATATATATATATATATATATATATATAGTGGCGGTTCAGATATTTCAACAGTATCTTTTTTGTTAGGAGAACCAAGGGTGAACAGGTTTTTGCAACGCCGACCATCCAATTTTTTGGCATTTAACAATTCAGGGTATTAGAACAATCATGTGGAGAATCATGATTTTCCGGGAGAACATTAGAAGAAATATGTAAAAATATAGTATATAAGGTATGTAATATAAGGTATGTAAATATAAGGTATATAAATATAAGGTATGTAAATAAATATGTAAAAAATATGGTAGTACCACTTATAGAGTGAAAACATTTCTTAGGTGTGTAGGACTACAGGATTAGTATCAAATAAAATTCTTGAGAAGCAAGATCTTCTAGAGAGAGAGAGAGAGAGAGAGAGAGAGAGAGAGAGAGAGAGAGAGAGAGGAGAGAAGAGAGAGAGAGAGAGAGAGAGAGAGAGAGAGAGAGAGAGAGAGAGAGAGAGAGAGAGAAAGAGAAAGAGAAAGAGAAAGAGAAGAGAGAGAGAGAGAGAGAGAGAGAGAGAGAGAGAAGAGAGATGAGATGAGAGAGAGAGGAGAGGAAGAGGAGAGGGAGAGAGAGAGAGAGAGAGAAAGAGAATAAAAAGAGAAAGAGAAAGAGAAAAAGAGAAAGAGAAGAGAGAGAAGAGAGAAAGAGAAAGAGAAAGAGAAAGAGAAAGAGAAAGAGAAAGAGAAAGAGAAAGAGAGAGACTAAATGAAAGATAACACTGGCCAACAAAAAAAAAAAATTTTTTTTTTTTTTTGCTTTTTGCTGCCAAGGATATTTTATCGAATTTATAGTATAATCGGGTGTGCTGATTTCAAAAATGACATTAGTTTTCCAAGATTGTCTCTAGTTCTTGAGATACAAGGGGTGTTCCAGATTTACTCTTATACAAATATCTTTTTAATGCATATTTTAGCAGTAATATCGTTTTATTTTTTTTTAAGGGCTTACCCTTTATAATACTTTATTTTTTTTACTATTTTCAGTTAGGCTACTAGAAGACTTTCACGAAACAGCCTGTTGAATACCCCAATGTATTCCTGCTACATCTGTGGTGAAAATTGCCAGGGAGAACAAAAGAAGAAATAGTCCGAAGTTAGGGACGCCAACCGGAAACTAAGAAAAGTCTTGGGCTCCCATATGGTCTTGTAAAACGTTGTCGGAAAATCTCGTCAGTGGAAAAAAAAAAACATGGATCGCAAGAAAAAGGTTTTTTACATTTGGATGTGCCTATGGTATGCGGGATGCCAAAGAATCAACCCAGTGACTGTTATTTTTGTTTCGTTAATGTGGTGAAAGGTACCAATCGTTACAAGAAACGTAAATTTTAGTATCCGGATTTGGAATCAGCAAGGCGACCTGTACCACAACACTCCGACGATGTCCCCATCCCAGTGTTCACTACACTCCGAGACCTAGCATTGTCTGATGAAGAAGATATCCAGGATTTGGTGTGCACACGTGCAGATAGTGGTAGTGAAAATGAAGAAAGTACTTCTATACACAGCAACAGTTCTCCCAGGAAGAGATCAATGATTTAGTACGAGAGTTAAGTCTCTCCAAGGAAGATTCTGAGCTTTTAGCATCTAGACTAAGTGAAAAGAACTGTCTCAAGGCCGAATGTTAAATAACTTTTTTCGGACAAGAGAGAGGTAGTACTTCTTCCATATTTCTTTGAAGAAGAAGCCTAGTATACTGTAGGAACATCCATGGACTCCTACTCCAAATGGGTTACCTAAATACCGACCAGAAGAATGGCGGATTTTTTATGGATAGTTCAACGAGAAGCTTGAAGTGTGTTTTATTTGTACAATGGCAATAGTTATGCATCGACCAATAGGTCATCAACAAAAACTGAAATGAGGAATACGGAAAATTTAAGATAAATGATCCTTGCAGAAGCCCTCTTAGATAAATGACACCAGTGGTCCATCATCGCGTTGATATTGAAGAATGGTCACATCTTACTTGGGCCAGCAAAGCGGATATACTAAATACCCTTGTTTCAAATGCTTGTGGGATAGTAGGGCTAAAGAAGACCACTGGGAAAAAGTTGTATGGTCTGCTAGGGAAATATGACTGTAGGTGCATCAAATATCATTAACAAACCACTGGTTGACAGGGAAAAAATTATTTTCCCACCACTCCACATCAAACTAGGACTGATGAAGCAATTTGTTTGGGCCCTAGACAAAGATGGTGAATGTTTCAAATATATTTGCAGATTTTTTTTCCAGGGTTGAGTATGGAGAAACTCAAAGCTGGAATCTTTTGCGGCCCTCAAATTCGCCAAATCATCAAGGATGACAATTTCATAAATTTCATGACTGATATTGAAGAACCTGCTGGAAAAAAAGTTTTTGTCTTGGTTGTTCAGAACTTTTTGGGGCAACATAAAAATCTGCCAACTATTAGAACTCTTGACAGAAAATGCTTTCAGACTTTCAAAAAAATTTGAAGCTAAATGAACATAAAGTTTCACTTTCTAACATAGTCATTAGAATTGGTTTACCGATAATCTAGGAAATGTTATACGTGAGGAACAAAGGGGAGAGGTTCCATCAAGATATCAAGGTGATGGAAGAAAGATACCAAGGAAAATGGGATACACACATGATGGCAGACTATTGTTGGACGCTTCAACGGATTGTCCACATTCTGTTGTGCACACCAGGAAGACAATCATTAGAAGCGATGTTGTAATGCTGAATTGTGATTTCATTGTACTGAATTGAATGTTTTGACCTATTAGCATTTTATGTACTTACTCATTAACAATTTGATATATATCTTTCGTGTGTTTTTTTTTTTTTTGTGAATTACGTTACAACCTAACATAAATTGTTGTTATTAAAATATTTTGTGACCACCCTGTATCTCAAAAACTAGAGCCAATCTAGGAAAACGGAGGTCATATTCGGAATCAGGGCAACAAGTTACCTATAAAATGACCTTCAAATGTTTTGCCGCAAAATTTTTGTTGGCCAGTGTAATAGTCACACTGACTGGTTGAAAATTACAGAGGACATTAAAAATATCTAATGTTACATCCATTAGAAAATCCCTTCACATATATCATATAAGCCTTTCGGCAGAGAATTTATGTCAATAACAGACTTCGAGTCCACTAGGGTCCTAAAAACTGTGATGCCCACCCAATTAAAAGTATAATGTATTGAAAAAGAACATTAACATTTAACCTTCTCTACAAGTGAATATCCTATGGAACTTAATATTCAGATAATACCGAACAAACGTTCGAAAGTATGCCGGAGCTTCATTATATATTATTCACATGGCTCTTCGGCCGAAAATTGATATATCTTCAGTGAAGGACAGGCAAGTTGCTCCTTAAAACTATAAATAGGGTGGAAAGGTTTCTCCTTAAAAATTATAAATTGAACTAGCCAGGTTGCTCCTTAAAAACTATAAAGAGAGCTGGAAAGGTTTCTCTTTAAAAACTATAAATTGAACTAGGCAAGTTGCTCCTAAAAACTATAAATAGTGCTGGTAAGGTTTCTCCTTTAAAACTGTAAATAGAGCTGGGAAGTTTGCTCCTTAAAAACTATAAATGGAGCTGGAAAGATTTTTCCTTAAAAACTATAAATTGAACTATAGGCAGGTTGATCCTTAAAAATATAAATAGAGCTTGTGTGATTGCTCCTTAAAAATTATAAATAGAGCTGACCACTAAGGAGTTCTGGAAAAACCTATGAATCGATAGAAGAGTTACCAATATCACCTATGTTACTAATAATGCGAAATTGCTTCCGATGCCTAACTTATTCAAATACATTTGAAGTCTCCTTATTATGTGGTTGTTAGAAAATTTGTGATGATATATCCCTGCCAAGCATTTTTGTTACTTATTTGTTAGAAAATTTGTGATGATATCCCTGCCAAGCACTTTTGTTACTTATTTGAAGGAGATTAAAATCCTGAAGCTTGTTCATATATTTCGTTAATATTCTGTATATACTCGTTATATAATTACGATGATCACTGTCCAGATAGGAAAATAACTATTTTATTCACTATTTTATTAACTATTTTTTCACTTTTATTTTATTTAAATCTTCTAAAGAGTTATGCTTTAATATATTTTTTTTATATTTCATTTCAATTTTATTGTTTTAATAACATTTTGCTGTTAGCTTATTAAATGCTTAGTGTCATTGTCATTGTTGTTGTCATTGTCATTGTCATTGTCATTGTCATTGTCATTGTCATTGTCAGTGTCATTGTCATTGTCATTGTTAGTGTCATTGTCCTTTGCCGCTACCGTGGCTCAATAGGTAGAGCGACAGAGTCACATGGCAAGGGCCCGAGTTCGATCCCTAGTTCGGATACTAGGTAAAAATTACCTAGAGAATTCCCCTCCTCTAATAGGGCTATGCCCGTGAGATATAAACTTTTTGAAACAAAAAATTAAACAACTGATATAAGCTAACTCTTATGGCAAAGCAAATATCCGCTTATTAAAAATTTTGGCAACTCACAACTAACTCAAATAATTTTCAATGAAATTAATAAACAAAAAATTTTTGAATTCAAGAAAAAATAAACAATATTCAAAAAGA
>JABUQX010042550.1:0-5000 GCA_015478945.1 Trachelipus rathkii | reverse complement strand
GTTGTGCACAGGGATGGGAAATTGCTTGGAGATATTTTGAGTTAAAAAAATGTAGAGAGGGTAGCGTTTAGATTAGTTGTGGGGATGAAGAACAGTTGATAGGAGTTCCTTAGCTTGAAAATAGTATAGAAAGACTCAGGCAAAATCTGTATTTCAGCAGGTGAACAGGGATAGCATTTGAGAAATTCCAGGCAATGTGTTCTGATACCACTGCAGTAAATACTGGTCGCTTCAGGGGAGCAGGAATTTTGCTAGAACAATTATTAGAGAAATATCTACTGTATTTAGCATGGCGCCACCATATTTTAGAAGTTATTGTAGAAAAACAGTTTCCGATTGTAAAATGGAAACAACAACCGACCAGATATTTTTAAAAAATTTCAAACTATGTGCTGTAAGCGCTAGACAAGACAAAATACAAACTTATTGAAGATGAAAAGATTAAATATAAAATACATAATTCCGAACAAATTTCAAGCTTTCTTATCGAACAATTAAGAAATCAGCAGACCAGGGATGATTATAATTTATCTAACTTTGTTTAATTTTTAGGATGTCCTCCTCAAAAGACATTTTTTTCAGAGTTCCTGGTGCTACTCATCACGTCAGATGAATGGCAAAGGTCATTTATTCTCTCAAAATATATCTTTCCAGGGATCAATTTTCATTAACAGACTGAAAGAAGAAAGGTATTGAAGACATTTATTTATCTATAATCAATATTTATGTAAAAGCGTGGTTCAACGCCTCCAAACCCACTTTAACCCCTCAACCAAGACCTACAGTTATTCAAATCGTTTGTTAACTACAGGAAAATTGATAAAGAGGTTGCAGACAAGGTACTGTCTAAAATGATAAACCACCTATGGTATCTTATCTCGAAGCAAGTTACATTTTCATTTTTCGATGATACTTTGGAAAAAATGTCAAAAAAAACCATGATTCTAAAATTAACGTCCGAAAAAGAAAATGATGATGATTGTGATGATGATGGGAATGTAAAAGCAACAGTCAATCTATAACAAGTGAATTATTTATTGGATAAAGAATTTGATTTTTCTGTTTCTCCTCGAACTCTAAATTATTTTTAAGAGATTTGAAATTGATACAGAATTTTTAACTACTGATCCTGATGAATGGTGTGAAAATCAGCATTATTTAAAAGCTAAGAAAATATTAAACGGTTTTAAGGTTGTCAATGACAAAGATGAAAGGGGATTAAATTAATCCAGGACTTCAACTTCTTTTGACTAAAGATGAAGAACAAAGGCAGTTTCTGCTACAAGCTGTATCTGAATGTAGGAAGATTTTTCCTGACTCTATAAAACCCACTTTATCTAAGCCATACCTCCTGAATCTGATAATTATACAAAATAATCAATATTTATAATTTCTTCTTCTATAATGCATCCATTTTTATAACATAACTTGGAATAATAAAATGCATATGAACATTATTTGTTCTCATTTTATTTTACCTTCTTTGCCTTCCTTCCTTCTCTCAATTCTTTCATTTTCAATTTAAATTTATAACTTTTACTTTTGAGAGAGCTTTTAACTAAATCTTTTTAATGTTCAAAATAAAAATACAAAAAGCAAAATCTGGAAAGCAGAGGTAATTGAGTGTTGCAATGTTTTTTGGCATTTGCATAAAAAGCCATTTTTGAGGAATCGGATCATGTCCGGTCTTAGAAAATGATGAATATCTTCAAATTTATAAGTTTCGACAAAAAAGTAGTCCCAGTAAAACTTCAAAACAACAACATTTCCTATGAAATGAAACAAGAATCAAGTTTCAATGACGAATGATTTTCATATCATGAAGGAAAAACTGTAATTTTTTTTTGCAAAAAACTCATCTTTTCAAAACTTTGACCTCAATGAGGTACTGGTTAACCTTATCCATTTGAGCTGAAACTTTGCCAATCATATTATTTAGTCAAATGACAACTTATTCAGGGAGGGGATCCTCTCCCCGGAAAAAAATCAAATATTGATATTTTGTATATTAAAAAGGGTTTAGTTAAAAGTGTTCTCAAATGTAAATGTAATAAATTTAAATTGAAAATGAAGGAATTAAAAGAATAGAAGAGCAAAGAAGGTAAAAAAAATGAGAACAAATAATGCTCAAATGCATTTTATTATTCCAAGTTGCGTTATAAAAATGGATGCATTATAGAGGAAGAAATGATAAATATTGATTATTATGTACAATTATCAGATTAAGAAGGTAATGACTCTAGATAAGGTGGGGCTTCTATAGAAGTCTAGAAAAAATACTTCCTACATCAGACTACAAGCTTGTAGTAGAAACTGTCCGTTATTCTTTCGCCTCTTCGTCAAACAGAAAACTGACAGTCCTGAATTTAATTTTTACCCCCTTTCATCTGTGTCATTGGACAACCATTAAAACCGTTTTTACATTTTCTTAGCTTTTAAAGTACATTGTTGATTTTTCACACCATACATCAGTTAAAATTTGTATCAATTCAAATCTCTTAAAAAAATAATTATAGAGTTGAGGAGAAACAGAAATCAACTTCTTTATCCAATAAATAATCCATTGTTTATAGAATTGAGTGTTGCCTGTTTTACATTCCCATATCATCACGCAATCATTCATCATTTTCTTTTTCGGACGGTAATTTTAAAATCATGCTTTTCTTTTTTTTTTTGACATTTTTTCCCAACGTAATCATCGAAAAATGATTAATGTAAACTTGCTTCTAGTTAAGAGTACAAATAGGTGGCTTTATCATTTTTTGACAGTTAAACCTTGTCTGCCAACCTTCTTTATCAATTTTCCTGTAGTTAACAAACGATGTTTAATAACTGTAGCGTCATTGGTTGAGGGTGTTAAAGTGGCGTTTGGAGGCGCTCTTGAACCACGCTCTTACATTAAATATTGATTATAGATAAATAAATGTTTTCAATACTTTTCTTCCTTTCAATCTGTTAATTTGAAAAAATTGATCCTGGAAAGATAGTATCTTTGAAAGCCATAAATGACCTTTACCATTCATCTGACGTTGCATGAGCTACACCAGGAACTCCAAAAAAAAAATGTCTTTTGGAAGAAGAGTTCCTTAAAAAATCTTAACAAAGTTAGATAAATTCTTTAAAATCATCCCGGGCTGTTGATTATTAATTGTCTTCGATAAGAAAAGCTTGAAATTTAATTCGGAATTGCGCTATTTTATATCTAATACATTAATACTACACTATATACTCATATATCATATATATATATATATATATATATTATATATATATATATATATATATATATCATATATTATATATATATACATATATATATATATGATATATATTATAATATATATATATATATATATATATATATATATATTTATATATCTTATTTTATATATATCATATAATATATTATATATATATAATTATATATACTATATTATATATATATATATTTATATGATATTATAGATATTGTACATATATACTATATATATAATTTACTTATATATATATATATATATATATATATATATATATATATATATATATATTATATATATTAAAATTAAAAATTCAATATTTTACTTTTACTATATCATATATATATATAATATATATATATATAATATACTTTCATTCTTCAATGTTCGTATTTTTTTTTTTAAAATGGTTTAAAGTTTATAGGTCCAGATAAATTGCAAGATTTTTAAAAATATCTGGCTGAGGGATCGGTCGGTTGTGAATCTATGTTTACAATCGGAAACTGTTTTTTCCAAAACAAACTTCTAAAATATGGTGGCGATTCCATGCTAAATGCAGAAGATTTTTTCTCTAATAATTGCTCTAGCAAAACTCAGGCTCCCCAGAAACGACCAGTATTTACTGCAGTGGTATCAAAATACCTTGCCTGGATTTTCCCATTTGGCACCTACAGTTCCAACTGCTGGATGAAATACAGCTTTTGACTGAGTAATTCTCATACTATTTTCATGCTGAGCAACTCCTATCAACTGTTTTTCATTCCCACAACTAATCAAAACCGCTACCCTCTCTACATTTCCTTTACTTAAAATATCTGGAATCAATTTCCTATCCCAGTGCACAACGGCTCCCTCTAAATCGGAATTCTTGCATCTATTTTTGATAAGCTCAGACCTTCATTTTCGGAATTGCTGTCTGCAGAGTCGTATTACACTTCTACTTACAATTAAATTTAGTGGATCATGACCTAACGCCTCTGCAGCTACTGATATTATTGAACTGCATCTCTATACTACGGCAATATAACAATAAAGACAATTTTTCAGTAATAATCCCTTCACTTGCTCGAGCGAGTACTTCCTCTTCTTTATTTCTGGCCCTAACTCGTCCTCTGTGTCTGGTAAGTTACTATCTCCATTTCATATCTTCATTGCTTTTGGCTCCTCTTCCTTCTGATGTGCCGCTTAGCAGAGATTTCAGTATCTACATCTTCATTCCTCAATCCATTAAGCACCTCACAGATAATGCTATCAAGTCAACTAATCTGAACAGAAAATAATAATAAATATACCTGCCCAATAAATGAAACGTTTTAGTTAATGGTCAAAAACATATAACAACTGCATGTACTAAATATACATGAAAAAAAGAAAAATTGAGGGAAAAGCTCTGAAACTCACCTACATTTTTTCTTTTGATTTGGCCAATCTTGCCATCTCAGCTGCTCGTCTCTGTTCTTCTCCCTTGATCTGCTTTTACGAATTTCATGTCAACGCTTCCCATGGCAGCCATAATGCTTTCTTATCTCACCTGGCAGTAACAAAAATTGCTGTTTTTCAGTGCATCTTGCTGAGCAACGTCAATAGGTCATCCAAAGAGGTGACTTTAAACCTTTCTGAGCTCTTTGACGCTTGTGCCTTGCAGATCTTGGTTAGAATACCTTTTTGCCGCTCTTCCCTACTCTCCAAAACAATTTCAAGCTTTGCAACCAGTTTTTAAAGTGTCTTATAAGATCTCTTCTT
>JABUQX010042549.1:5000-15533 GCA_015478945.1 Trachelipus rathkii | reverse complement strand
GGGGTGTCCTCTCGCCGCCTCCCCTACGGGTATGAATATCGTCCCCCCTTCTGCTCCCCGTCAGCTCGAGCCCCATATAATTGCCGTGTAATACCTTACAAAATATTATATAATATATATATAATATATATATATATTAGTTATATATAATATATATAATAATAATATATATATATATATATATATGTATATATTATATATATATATATATTATATAGTATATAGTATATATATATTATATTATATATAATATATATATATAATATATATAATATATATATATATATTTATATTATATATATATATATATATATATATATATTATATATTTTTAGGACACAAAACGCAAGTACTCAAGATGAATGCCAAAAACTCAAGAACTTGAGAAAAACTCAAGCGATGGCTCCTTGTTATGAGTTCTACTGGGTAAAAAATGTACTTAAAAATCATCCGGCGTCATAAAGTAACACATGAATTATTGTAATATTTTTTTTTTAATTATAACATCAAAAAAAAAATTTCCCTAAAATTAATAAATTAAATTTTATATGTAGTTTAATTTATAATAAGTTAAAATTAAAACTTTACTTTAGATCAAAGAGCAAATAAGGTAGACTTTGTACCATTTAATATATATAGATATATTATATATTATATATATAATATTAATCTCTATTTTATGTTTACAGTTTGATATAAACATAAAATATGATTTATTTTTATAATATATATTAAATATATATAATTTATTTTCCTAAAAACCATTCACTTTTTGTATTCTTGGATTTATACTTACCTAAAAATAAGATTATTAAAAATGTAGCAAAGTTTGTTTCTTTCAAGGCAAATTAAAAATACAACAAAACTCACTACTTTAAAGAAAAAAAACTATTGGAATATTGTACGAATTAGATAAATCTTTTTAAGTATGTTTCAGCCGGCTTTCCCATAGATTTTTTCGATTCTTGCCCATTTGTCCGAAACCTATTTTGAACGTAATCATTTGTCAAAAAGAAAATGATGGATTCATTTCGGCATTTAATAAATATTCTTTCCTTATATTTTTTCTTCTTTTCAAATGAATAAGCTGTCATTAAGGGGAATAATAATTCAATTTTCAAGGTAAATTATTTTAGGGTAGAAGCAATGCGTTATAATCACTTTTCGTACATTGGAAAATGAATCAATTCTGGTATAATATGAATCGTATTTCAAGCCTAATCATTTTGTTGCTGTGATGCCATTTTTTCTTTCGTTGCTGTGTTGCCATTTTTCTTTTGTTGTTGTGTTGCCATTTTTCTTTTGTTGTTGTGTTGCCATTTTTCTTTTGTTGTTGTGTTGCCATTTTTCATTTGTTGCTGAGTTGTCATTTATCATATGTTGCTGTGTTGCCATTTTTCTTTTGTTACTGTGTTGCATTTTCTGTTTGTTGTTGTGGTGCCATTTTTCTTTTGTTATTGCGCTGCCATTTTTTTTTGCTATGTTGTCATTTTTCTTTTGTTGCTGTATTTCATTTTCTTTTCTTGTTGTGTGCATGGTTGGTACGAAAAAAATTAAATGATTTAAATCAACTGATTTTTTTACGTGATTTTTGTTTTTATAAAAATATGAATTTTTTGATTTTTTTGATTATTTTGATTTTTTAGGCAAATTTTTTTTCTAAATTAATAATTATTCTTATCATCTGATTAATGATAAGTATATTTCATCTATATAATAAGTAAATTCATCAATGTAGTTTCAAATCATTTTTAATAAAGAAATAAATAAAGGTACGTTTCACTATTATAATTATACAGTATATATATATAATTCAAATAACTTAATTAAACTGAATAATAATTATATTTATTAAACTTATTATTAATTAGGTAATAATTAGGACTATTTTGCTAATTTTAAAAAAATAAAAATTAAAAAAGCAATTTGTGCCTAAAAAAAAAAAAAAAAAATATTTTTTTTTTTTTTTTTTTTTTCTAAATAAATCAAAAAAATCCCCAACCCTGGCTGTGTGCCATTTTTCTTTTGCTGCTGTGACGTTTTTTTTTCTCTTGCTACCGTGTTGACATTTTTCTTTTGGTGCTGTTGCCATTTTTCTTTTGTTGCTCTGATGCTATTTTTCATGTCCGGTAATTTGGGCGATAAACATTTGATCTAACGGACATTAGGTTAGGTTAGGTTAGGAAATAATGTTTTTTAAAAACATTTTATGTTTCTACTAAAAAATGTTATATAAAGAATTTTTATTTCAATTTTGTCATGATCTTTACTTTATGTTAGGCCAAATGGTCCTTTCGGTCAAATGCTCTTCCGGTTAATGTCTGTTTCTGATCAATAGTCCTTCAGGTAACTTTTCTGTTCGTTATAATAAAATCACCCAATTAAATTGTTTCTAAAGCCTACCCTATAACGGTGGTGAGCTGGAGAGATTCGCGCATGCTCAGAGAACTGGTAGCTTAAAACTTTCTCGGAAAGCAACCGGTTTTACAACTTTTTCAGGAAGAGAACCGGTATTTAAGAACTTTTCAGGCAAGCGAACCGGTATTTAAAACTTTTAAGAAAGCGGAACCGTTGTATTAAAAAACTTTTTTCAGGAGGCGACCGGCAGTTAAAAACTTTTCAGGAAGCGAACGGTTATTTTAATTTTTTCAGGAAGTTGAACGGTATTTAAATTTTGCAGAAAAGAAACCGGTATTTAAAAACTTTTGCAGGAACGCGTGAACCGGCAGTTAAAACTTGTTCAGGAGCGAACCAGTATTTAAAACTTTTCAGGAGGGGACCGGTATTTTTAAATTTTTTCAGGAAGCGAACCGGTATTTAAAACTTGTTAAGAAAGCGAACCGGTATTTAAAACTTTTCAGGAAGCGAAACCGGCAGTTAAAACTTTTCAGGAATTGAACCAGGATATTTTAAATTTTTTCATTGAAGCGAACCGGCTATTTATAAATGTTTTCAGCAAAGACGGGGATATTTTAAACTTTTCGGAAACTCAAAACATTTTAAACTTTTGAGGAAGCGAACCGGTATTTTAAAATTATTTTAAAATTTTTCAGGAAGCGAACCGGTGTTTTAAATTTTTCAGGAAGCGAACAGGTATTTGAAACTTTTCAGGAAGAGAACAGGCAGTTAAAACTTTTCAAGAAGCGAACCTGTATTTAAAACTTTTCAGGAAGCAAACCGACAGTTAAAACATTTCAGGAAGCGAACCGGTATTTTAACGAACCTTTTTAGGAAGCAGAACGGTGGGTTAAATTTTTGGTTGTTTGATGAAAGCGATTACGATACTAAACTGTTAAAGCAAAGTAGAGAACCGTCTGTTAAAAATTTTGACAACTCATCACTGTCAACTTCTGCCATAACGTTACAGATTTATTGTGTTGCCATATTTTCTAAATTAAAATCTGAAGAAAATTGGGAATGATTAATCTGCTAAGCGATTGCCATGTTTTCATCAAGGCTGAGAAACCGGTTAATTTTTTATCGGTTCTATCTCCGGTGCCGCTATTCAATTTAAAGTTATCCAGCTCCGGTTTCGGCTCCTCCTCTGGAATTATTTATTGAATTGTAAGGATATTTATATCCAACTTTGGGCTCACCCAAACAATTCTTTTCTTTAATTCCTAATCTGCCCCCCCAAAAATTCTTTTGCTCCAGCTCCGTGGCTTTGGTTCAAGGTTACCGGTTCGCAACTCGTAATACATAGTTTTAAACAGGAAAGTTATAAAATCAATATAAATTAGTTAACTAAACTGAATTTATTTACTTTTCAAGGGAACATTAATGAGAAAAGAAACTAAATTTTAGATGATTTTCAATAACTAAAAAAAATGGGAATCTTTTGGCATTTTGGTCATTTTTGGTCATTTTTGGTTATTTTGGGCATTGTTTGACATTTTTGGGTAAACCTAATCTAACTAGATTTAATTAACCTAACCTAACTTAATTTAACCCACACATCCTAACCTAACCTATCCTATTCTAACCTAACCTAACCAACATAACCGTAACCTAATGAAACTTCCCTAACCTAACCTATACCAAACCTAACCCAATCACCTAATTTATATTAACTAAATAACCTAAATTAAACTACCAAATTAAAAACAAATGCACCGAAAGAGAATGGCCAAGAAATACCCCAAATTTTTTTTATTGAAAATCATCTAAAAATCTATGAAACATTAGAAACAAAAAAAATCGTCCAAAAACAATTTTTAACAAAGATATAACTAGGCACATGAAACTGAAAAGAGCATTATATATATATATATATATATATTATAATATATATATATATATATATATATAATATATATATTTATATATATATATAATATAATATATACATATATATATTTATTTATATATATATATATATATTATATATATATATATATATGATTATATATATATTATTATTATATAATATATAATATATATATATTATTATATATATATATATAATTATTATATATAATATATATATATATATATATATATATATATATATAATATATATATATAATATTATATATATATATATATATTATATATTTTAATTTTAATTATAATTATATATATAAGAATGAGCATAGCAGCTCAGTCTGGGGTTAGAGAGTTGAATAGAGAATATATGAGACTGTGTGTAAAAAATTAGAGGAAAGGCACTTCTCAATGGAGGAGTTATGCGAGTAGAGATTTCAGATGAGCAGTATCAGTTGTAAAAAGAGAATATAAAGCAGGGGGTCTCCAAACTTTAAGGCCCGCGACGTTCACAAATCTGTTCCCAGTTGAATGGCACTGGGTTTTATCTTTAAAAAATCACTTTAATTAAATTAAACACTCAAATTAAAACACACTGTAAGGAACACTATAGTCACAAAACAAACTAGTCGCACTATATTTCACTTTTCGAGTCGCACTTGTCTCTACGAATTCAAACTTTGGTATGACGACCTACCTAGGTCTTGGCCCTTGGGACTTAGTGGAGGAGGAACTGTGGCCCTTAGGCTAAAAAGTTTGGGGACCCCTGTTATAAAGAATGATTCAACAGAAAATGAATTGGAGATAATCACTGAGAGTGTGGGAAATGATAAAGGCGAAAAGGTTTAGACCACCCTTTCATATATATATTATATATATATATATATATATATTATTATATAATATATATATTATATTTTACCCATACCTTCATTATATATTTCAGCAATATATATGTTATATAATATCATTTATATATTATTATAATATAATATATTGACAAAATTACTTAACGGCCACACGGAACGGGAGGTCGGATCAAAAAAAAAATTCGCAGGTAACCTCTATGATACAAAAATAGATGTTCTAGAGGCGAAGTGAATTATTTTGTCCCATCTTCTAGGGGTGAAATGAGGTTAGGTTAGGTTAGGTAAGGTTATCCCTAGGAAAAATGTTTTTCATTTCGTATAAAAAAGGTTTAGTTACCCTTAATAAATCATTTTCTTTCATTTTATATTGCGTTTGACAGCTCAGCACCTTAACTTTCAATACATTTTATTAAATAAAGAATGTCGCGCAAGAAACTAGATCCAAAAACAAACGCAATAAAATTTTTTTATTTGCTTTATAATAGTTTTCATTTCGCCCCTAAAAATGTTTAATTTTAATTAAATTTTAGTCTTATATACAGTATATTTATTAAAAAACAGTATTACCGTATGGCCGTTAAGTAACCTTTACCTATGCAGACGATATAACTATAACCATATCAGACCTCTCAGTACCCACTGCCACAAACTTCACTCACACTTACCTAAACCACCTAGAAGCTTGGTTATCATCCAACCGAAATGACGCCTCGCCGAGAATCATTGTTACCCTAATCACCACTGGCAGATACCAATCATCCTTCAACCCATAAGTAACCCTAAACAACTCCATCATTCCCCTAAACAAAACACCCAAAATACTCGGAATAACCTTCGACACCCACTTCACCTTCACACCACACATCCAAAACATCATAAGTACAACAAGTAAGAAATTAAATATCCTCCGAACAGTATCCCCAAGCATATTCAGTAACGAAACAACCACACTATCAACAACATATAAACAATTCTCAGAACTACAGTCAACTATGGATCAACAGTCTGGTAACCACTAACCTCCCTCACTAATAGAAATAAATTACAAAAATACAAAATACCATCCTGCGTACAACTAACAGGTTGCCTAAAACCACCTATATCCACACCTGCATGAAGAAACGAAAATCCTACAATTCTAGACCAATCTTGACATGATAGGAACTCAATTTATATCCAGAACCTCGACCCTTCTCAAACCCATGTATAACCTACCTACAAGACATCCAACTACATCGTTTAAATCACCCTCTCTCTTCTGCAGCCCCTCAACTTATGGCGAACTCTTAAGAACCATCCCCCCTCCCCAAACACACTCCCTATTCAAAAACATATTCATTACTCATTTCCACACGATACCTAACAACCCCAAACAACAGCCTCATTAACTACCACTTCCCGAGCATATCCCTTACAACAAAGCACGCTCCACGGAAGTGCAAATCACCTCCTCGACTGAAGATCCGGGCATATCTGGATCTTCAAGGAATATAAACAAGCGAATTCCGAACCTCAAGAATTTCCATCCCTTCTTCCAAAGATAGGCCTAAACCAAACCCTGAACTGTTCAAGCACCTCCTGCTTGAATTTGCCCACTACACATTCCCTTACAGAACACAACTCGAATCACCTCCATGGGGACCTGTGGCTCCCCCCTTGGAGGTTAGCCGGATTTTTTGAAAGGACTTTAGTATATATAATTATTATATATATATACTATATATATATATTTATATATTATATGTATATTATATATATATTATATTTATATATTATTATATATATATATATTATATATATATTAATATATCTATATATAATATATATTATCTATATATATTATATCTATATTATATATATAATATAAATATATATATATATATATAATATATATCATATATATATATATTATATATTAATATATATATTATATATATAAATATATTATATATATATATATATATTTATTATATAATTACTATATATTATATTTAATTTGAATAGGTTGCATGAGTTGTCATAAAATTAACATTGGACAACTTTCATTATAATGCGAAAGAGAAGTAAGCAATGTTGATGATAATGCAAAGCTTTTATTATTTTCTTTTTTAATATATTTACGGGCAAATAAGAGTTTTATGCGCTATTTATAATGAGAGTCTATGTGCTTCTTGTTTTCTTTTTTTGCATTATAATATATATTATAATATATATATATATATATATATATATATATATTTATATAATATATATATATATATATATATATATATATATATATATATATATATATTATATTATAATATATATATATATATGTTGTGTGTGTGTTACCGCGCGCGCGAAGGAGGGGTGTGTGTATGTCTGTGTGTTAGAAAGACTACATAAAATAAATAAATTACAGATTAAAGCTGTTTGAAGATTGTTTGAAGCTGTATAGGGTTCTCATAGGAACAGTAAAACGGAATGAAGTTTCCTATAGGTTAGAAACAGAGGTGTGAGAGTTGTTTAGGGGTACAGTGAGTGGTTGGGGGGGGGGTGAATATGGTTGCAGTGATATTTTAGTTATAGAAATTGCCAATTGGACTAAAATTCCTTGCTTCATGGACCTATTTAGAGAAGAGAAAAATGCTAACGGAATTGAAGGAACTTGTGAAAAATCTTATCAGAGCATGACAATTAGCATAAATTATAGGACCTATAGCCAAATGGTTGATAGGAAAATGTGTCTTGTAAAAAAAAATATTTATTTAGAGTTCTCTAACGAATCCAACAAAACCTAACCTAACCTAACCTATCCTAACCTAACCTAACTTAACCTAACCTAACCACCTAACCTAGACTAACTTAACCTAAACAACCTAACCTAACCCTAACCTAACCTAACTAACCTAACCTAACCTGACCTAACCTAACCTAACATAACATAACCTAACCTGACCTAACTTAACCTAGCCTAACCTATCCTAACACCTGCAGCGGGCTGTACAGGAATTTTATTTTGATACTGTGTCGACATTTCCTGTCGATCCAATTTTCTTTGTCGACCATTTGGGCTAATCCCAAATTATATACTGCTTTGTCTAAGGGCATTTTAGGTGAACAGAATAATGTAGTCATAGCGGTATGGTGATAATTAATATTAGGACTAGGTAGTCGAATCTCTGCCGGTATCGAACTAGGAACATCACACGTGTGTGGTCCAGCAGCTAGATATTGCTTCATTGTCGCACTCAGAAGGAAATTAATATTTCTGTTTCACGACATTTTCCTTGATGAGGACAATTAAAAGGACAGTTTAAAATATTTTTCACCCATAAGGCGTCATTCGGTAGCAGAAGGACCTATACCCAAATAGCCGACAATTATATATATATATAATATATATATATATAATTATATTAACAACCGCACGGGAGCAGAGGCGGGGGAGGATATATATATTATAATTATATATATATTATCAGATAGGATATACCAAATAGCCACATATTATATATATAAAAAAAATCTGGTTATTTAGAGTTTCTCTAACGAATCCAACAAAACTGAACTTAACCTAACCTGACCTAACCTAACCTAACCTAAACTAACCTAACCTAACCTAACCTAACCTAACCTAACCTAACCTAACCTAACCTAACCTTAACCTAACCTAACCTAACCTAACCTAAATTAACCTAACCTAACCTAACCTATCCTTTTTGATATTTGAAATTTTTTTAATGTTGTGTCGATCATTTTTCCTGTCGACCATTTGGGATATTCCCTTAGCAGAAAACATGATAAAAAATCGAGTTCAAATTAATTTAAGAGTTTTTGGGCTTATGCATTTAATATAATCAGTGTTGATCTGGATAAAAGTTCACTCGATTGACGCGAACAGGTTGTAAAATTTTTTTCAAGAAAACGAACCTGTAGTCAACCCTTTTGCTGTTTGATTAAACAGGAAAAAAACAAATAGGCTATTAAATCTTATTGCAAAGAAGAGAACTGTTACTAAAATAGCTTGTTATTAAAGTTGCTTGAAATAGCAGCGTCTCATGACCGATTGTTTGGAGAGTTTATCGATTTGTTCAGTTTAAGTTAAGTTAAGTTAAGTTAAAGTAAGTTAAGTTAAGCTAAGTTAAGTTAAGTTAAGTTAATGTTGAGTTAAGCTATTTTAAGTTAAGTTTTAAGTTTTCAGTTTTCTAGGTTAGGTTAAGTTAAATTTAAGTTAAGGCATGAACAGAGCAAATGAAAATAACGTTTGTATGGTTATGAAAGTGTCGGTGAAAGAGTGACATTAGAATATTGTTGTTTAAAGAATTGATACGTAAAATATAATAAGTTTGTATTTATTTATTATATGATTAGTCTGGTTATTGTTATTATTATGAGTATGTGTAAATGAAAAGACAATTAATATCATGATTATTGTTACTATTATGAATGATCGTGTTTATTGTTATTGTTATTGTTATTGCTATATATATTGGAAATGCCGGTTACTTTTCATTGTATTGTAATTGTTATTCTAGGCACTAGTGAGGGAACGGCTGTGACACATGAGGGTAATCTTAACCATAGGGATCAAGAGTAGAGACAATATTATATATATATATATATATATATATATATATATATATATATAAATTTTTAAAGCATATATATATATATATATATGTTATATATATATTTATTGTTATTTATATATTCTTATAATGTTATATATATATAGTATATATATATATATATATATATATATATATATATATATATATATATATATATTATATATATATATATATATATATATTATATATATATAAATTGTTACACTGAAAAAGTCGCATTTTCCTTCTTTTTTTTTATTTAATTAATCACAAATTAAATGATGCTATTTTCATTTTAATAATATGGTTCAGTGGATTTAATTTATTATTATTATTATTATTATTATTATTATTATTATTATTATTATTATTATTATTATTATTATTATTATTATTATTATTATTATTATTATTATTATTATTATTATTATTATTATAAAATGCTTTAATAAAATAAGAAATAAAAATGATGTTAAATACCTCACTGGAGGGGAAAACCACACCAGGTATTTGCTACCTAGGATCCGGACCAGGGATCGAACCCTACCCTTTTGCGAATCTTTTGCTCTACCGATTGTGCCATTGTAGCTGCGATTAAAAGAATATTTACTGCTAGTTTCATTGGTTATCTCTCCAACTCTTCGACCCCAGCCTTAGCTGCTATGCTCAATCTTGCATACACTCCATTGGTAAAGTCTGGAACACGTTCCCTTTGTTTATTTTTCCAAATTTCAATTTTTTTACCCCCAACTTCGGAGGGGTTTTAGTAGTCCTCTCCTCTTGTTTATACTACGGCTGCGAATCCA
>JABUQX010042548.1:47500-48648 GCA_015478945.1 Trachelipus rathkii | reverse complement strand
CTAGAATTATGCGAGCGGGTACGGAAATTGAAGGACAGTACAACTGTGAGTATATGTAAAGCATACAATAAGAAGCGCAAATGATCCCGTTCGAGATAATTATTTGTTGTTTTGAAAAAAAAAAAAAGCTATAAAAATTCATGTATAATATATGATCGTGAGGTAGCTATCATATATGGGATATAGTATATATATATAAGGTCGGCGCTTGGAGCCCGGGGTCCACGTCCGGCGTTAGGTGAGACGTCTGGGTTGAGCCGAGTAGGTCAGCGTATTATATCCTAGGAGTCGGTAGTCGTAGAAGTATTGGATAGCTCATACTAGGGAAGATACCGAGTTCAGTAGCGTTAATCGCGGCAGATTTAGAAGCCGGTAGTTATATACGAAGTTAGTGACGATACCCGGAGTAGGTATATAGTTACATTGATCTATAGAAGTCGGAAGTTTTATGTGATATAATGACCTAGGGGTATATCAATATAGTAACGTCGGTAATATCGGAAGTTGGAGTACCGGGTCAGCAGTCGGCTTGGAGCCGGGGTCATACAGTATATCGATAGTACAAGTTATGGAGTTAACGGCAGTTGGATTAGCTATACGGGGTCAGAGTCGTTTGTAAAGTACGATGATCGGTAGTATTGGAGCTAGGGGTCAGAGTATCGGATGATTATACGTATAGAGTTATTGTAGACGTCCAGCGGTCAGGTCAGCGTCGAGTCGGGTCGTGAAGTATTAGGGATACACTGAGGGGTCAGTAGTTCATATGAAGTGGCGTTGGCGCCGGGGTTCATAAATAGAGTCGAGTACGGATATCGGTACGATCACTATACTTTGTCTCAGGTACGTCGGCGTTGGGCGGGGTTTCATAGCGATCGGTAACTTCGCGTTCAGCTAGATCGCCAGATCAGGATAGCAGGTTCTTTCCATGAAGGCGTTTCGCTCTTTTCCGAAATTCTATATATATATACAATATATAATATATCATAATATATATACTAGGAGTTTAGCGCGGGGTCTACAGAGTCGGCGTCCGGCGTTGTGATGCACGGTGTCTGATGATCGTGTGATCGGCGTCGGCTGCCCATGGACCCACATCTATCTGACTCATTGCATATTATTTTGCGTCCAACAATATCTTCAGTAGTCGT
>JABUQX010042548.1:20000-40000 GCA_015478945.1 Trachelipus rathkii | reverse complement strand
CTCCTCCATTTCATAAAAGTTACCTATTTGATGAGTCTCTGTTGTCAGCAGTGACTCGTTCATCTTGGTACAGATCTCTCAAAGAAAAATTAGATGAGAAGGTTATATATAAATAGTAAGCATATTGTCAGCAACTTCATCAAATGCTAATGTTGAAGGGTATTTCTCAAACTTCGGAATGGTGCCAGCAACATTAGAAATAGGTTGGGACACAGCTAAAGGCA
Organism: Trachelipus rathkii; assembly: GCA_015478945.1. Taxonomy (NCBI): domain Eukaryota; kingdom Metazoa; phylum Arthropoda; class Malacostraca; order Isopoda; family Trachelipodidae; genus Trachelipus; species Trachelipus rathkii. The sequence continues at coordinate 39,776 of JABUQX010042548.1, read as the reverse complement.
AGAATACTAGCTTTTTTTTGTATAAAAATTCTTAATGATATATTCAGTTTGACTTTTCATGATGAATCTCTCTCTCTCTCTCCCTCTCTCTCTCTCTCCCTCTCTCTTCTCTCGTCTCTCTCTCTCTCTCTCTCTCTCCTCTATATATATATATAATAGTATATATATATATATATATATATATATATATCATATATATATATATACTATATATATATTTATTATATTTCTATATATATAATATATAAATATATATATAATATATATCTCCTAGTATTCAAATATAAAGGTAAATAAGAATTCATTTGTATATCATTATAGGTTTAATTTGAATAAACTTTTACTTTGCGTTTTTTTTTTTTTTTTTTTTTTTTTTTGTGAAATAATAAAGTAAAACATTTTTTTCAGATAGAGTTTTATATATTATAATATACCCTCTTATTTTTTACTTTATGAGTTTATGAAATCAAAAAATAATAATAATTTTATACCAGTTTACAGTTATCAAGAAAATTTGAAATTTAAGAATTTGAAGAAATTTATTAAGTAATTTGTAAAATATGTGTCATGCAACATGTGTGTATAACAGTTTCCAGTAGTGATTTTTCCCTTTAAAATCTATTAAAACCATTAAAAACTACATTAAAACCATCAAAGAGCATAAAACCCCCCCAAAAAAAAACATTGGTTTATTTGGTTTATTTAAAAAACCAATGGTTTTTTTTCTTTCTATATAGATATAATCGGACCATATATAATATAATATATATATATATTAATATATATATATATATATATTATATATATATATATATATATATATATTATGGATCGAATAACCGCAACCGCAACCGCAAAGGCGAAGAAACCGCACATATTTTGAGAACCGCAACCGCAACCGTGGTTGTCACTGGTCTTCACAACCGAAACTGCGGTTGTCAGTAAGTTATCTTTTAAAAATACTCTCTTATGCCTTAGCCTTAGAGTACGTAATATAATATTTCAGTTTTTTTCAGAAAATTACAAATATCTAATAATAGAAAAATATTTCACGAAATAAATCGGAAATTTGCATTTCTTAGTTTTTCGCACAGGACAAAAAATGAGTTCTACGGATAGAATAAAAAAGCGTGTGGAGGCAGTTTTTCTTGACAGAATCAAATGAATTTTGTTAAATCAATGTGCATAAAACTATTCTGCAATTCGCAAAGAAGAAGCACCACTAATTTAAAAAATCGTCTACGATCGTTGCATGGAAAAGATTATAGAGAACTTTGTGAAAAATAAAAAGTATTATCTGAGAAGAGAGAAGGAGAAAAAGTAAAGAAAAAGAGACACTTCTACAAAAAATAAAAATTGAGGCAAAACTTAAATCTCAAACTCTAGAGGAATGCTATCAAAAAATTAAGCCCCCTTAGAAACCCAAATGGGAATTAATTCAAGATAAAAAATTACTCGATATTATGCCAGCAGAGATGATTAATTATGGCAGGATCTTCCCTTTGCTATGTTTGAAGGCATTGGCTTTTTTCGTTCGCTAACTCTAGCCAACCCATAATATAAAAATAAACAGCGCCATTATTATGAGAACATAGTATATAACAAGATTCACGCCTCAGTTACGAAAGAAGTTCAAAATATTGTTGCACAACTTCAAAATATTGTTGCCCAACTGGAAGGAAATAAATTAACATTTACTACCAATACCTGGTCCGATACATTATCCGAGGTGTCTCTCTTATCCTTCACTTGCAATGGTATTAATGATAAATCTAGTTTATTATCTGCAGCACCTTGCATGAGAGACCCACACATTGGAGAGTAATTCTTCTAAAAAGATTGATGAAAAAATTAAATAATAATATAATATATATATAATAATAATATAATAATACAATAATAATAATAAATAATAATATAATAATAATATATAATAATATAATAATAATAATATATAATAATATTTAAATATTAGAATAAGATGGCAAAAAACTATTATAAACAATCTTTAGTCATTTATATTTCATGAGTTGGTTGTGGCCCAGTATATTTATTTTATAAATTAAATAGTAACTTTAAGGAATAATAATTGCAAATCTAATATTAATAACTTTTTTATGTTTGTGTTTATTTAAAAAAATATTCCATTTCCATTTTCAAGTAGGTATTAACAAAGTTTAGCTAATAGCTTTTATGTTTTAACATGATTACAATTTACAAGAAGATTCTTTAACTAGCTACAATATAAAGATAAAAATAATGAAAGAAGAGACCTCAATTAATCAGCCGAAAAGTTAAAATAAAAAAACGCTATTATTCAAACATGACATAATAAAATACTCCTTTAAGATAGATATCATTCAATACTCAAAATTCAAAAATTCACAAATTGTGATGCAAAAACATTAAGCTTTCACTAGTATCTGGCGAGAGACTGTTCCTTTTTGGGTGTTTACATTCCTACCTACCTCACTATTAATACGCTCTCTCTCGACTGATGAAGGAGGTTCTGATAATTATTTTACCTGCAAGCACTGATAATAATGAAACCTTGGCCCATTTTCAATGCCACCGCATGAAAGGATTCTCTTCTGTAGGCAGCATCTCATGTTTTTTTTCGTAGAGCCTCTTCTCCTCTTTCACAGAACTGCAAATTTGAATTATCTTTGCTCCTTGATGAACTGCTCTTCAGTTTTTAGCGATGAGGTTTCCCTGGTGTGCAATTCCTTTAAAAGGTGAATGAGATGTCCAATGCAATTTCGGCCATGAACTTATCAAAGTCTAACATATCCAAATACTCATCTTCAGTAGGTTTAATTGCTGAAAAAGCCAACATCGTCACTATCAGTGCTGTTGCCAGGATTTGCTGATAGCTTCATCTCTGTCATCTTTTTTTTTTTTTTTTTTTTTTTTTGTCAGCGAGCAAAGCTCCCGGTTGTGCTAGTTTACATGCATTCTAAGAAGTGGTTCAGCCGTCGGAGGTGTCCATTCTTGTGGGGTTTTCGCTAAGCTTAAGGAAATTCTATTAGCACCTTTATTTATTTATTTTTTTACAGTTGTCACCGCCACTCACTGGCAGAACCCTTTTTCAAGGAGTTGGGTGTTGACGCCTCAAAAATCCATCTAACACAAATTACGCAGATGAGCACAGATACGCAGGCTTTAAAGTAAGGGAAATTAAATTGAGTAGAGGAAACACAGAAGATAGAAGAGAATTTCACAGAACAGAGGTGGCAGGAAAGAAAGAAGCACGCGCAGGAACCAAGCCTGGAGTTATCTACATCAACACAAAACTCATGTGCCGACACAGCACCCCTTGTGCTAAGAGGGCGTCGTAAAAGGTGGTGGTACGCGAGTGGATAGTTTCCTCGAGCAGTTGCCTTACAGTACGCTATAGAAGGGATAAGCCCAACATCGCGCCGCACACTATAAAGGGTCAAAGTGACTAGAAAGCAGGAACAGTTTAATAAGTCCTTTTGGCCTTTGACTCGACCCTATCCAAAAGCCGGGTGAAACCAGAGCCCCCCCCCCCAGATATGAGAGCAATACTCCATACAAGGGCGGATGAGACCCTTGTATAGGTGGGAGTAATTGAGAAGAGGAAAAAAAGTCTCGTTTTCAAAACATTTTTCCCAGTTTCTTTAAGGCCGCCCTAGCAACCACTGTGATTTGGGGTTTTCAAATCTTTTTGTTTATGTTTTAAAGGCCAAGGATGTTTATATTGGCAACAGGAGAGACGAGAGACCGTCGAAAGAGATAGAAGAAAGTTAAGTGTCTTAGGAGAGAGAATTTGGTGAAGTTGGGTTTTAAAGAATTAAAATCTTCACAAGCTTAAGACGAAGCCCACCCTGAAATTTCTATCCAGATCATTGAAAATAGAATCGGAAAGATTAAGATGAGAGGCAATTCTAGAAGTAAAAGAGGGAGCAGAATTGATATGAGTTGAAGAATGAAGGTCGAGTCATAGATATAATGATATTGATAAGTTAGCATGTGCAGGTGACCGAAAATCGTTGATGAAAAAGTAGGAATAAAGTAGGAGACAAAGCCCTGGCGAACACCACTATTGACAGAAAAAGAAGAAGTCGCCCCATCAACAACAGCCGACATTGAGCGATTTGAAAGAAAGCTAGACATAAGTAAGCAAAGAGAAGAAGGAAACCCAAAGGAGGGGAGCTTGAGCAGTGACGCGTGCCATACCCGTCAAATGCTTTGGATATGTCAGCGCCACCACACAAGTCTTCCGTAGTTCCTAAGGCGGAAAACCATAAATCTGTTAAATAGGAAAGTATATTGCCAGTAGAATCTCGAGCACCGAAAGCCGTACTGGTAATCAGAAAGAAGGAAAGAGATTCCAAATGATCTAAGAAGTGAGAGTTGAGAAGGTTTCAAAGATCTTAGAATACAAGTTGAGAGCTATAGGGCGATAGTTAGAAGGATGAGAGCATCATATTTTCGGAATAGGTTGGACATATGCGCGTTCCACACTGAGGGAAAGTGCTAGTATTGAGGCATAGAGAATATAGTAGAACGAGGGGTGGGATCAGCACGGAGGCCACACTTTCCTCAAAACTCGGAGGGAATGCCATCCGGGTACACCGCCTCCTAACGTTCAATAGATTTCAGGAGCTCATGCACCCGATAAAATGAAATGACAGGTAAAGGCATAGCACACCTGAGAGGAGAAGGAGGAGGAAGAGGAATACCAGAATCGTCCAGCGTTGAATTAAGAGAAAATAGGAGGCCAAAGAGATGATTGCCCTTTTCAGTTGGAGTATTAATAACAGAATCATCAGAGAGCGAAAAAGAGGAGGAAAGGATGATTTACAGAAATTGTTAGAGATGTTTCTGGCAAGAGGCCAGAGAGATTTGTCGTGGAGAACCAAGGAAGGTCACGCCATTTCGTTTAATTGAAAGACCTCTTTGCCACGTCCGAAAGTATCACTGCAACGATTTAATAGCCGTGCTGAAAATTGCAAGAAGTGATGGAGACGAGAAATTTTTCCACACCCGATAAGCCATTGTCTCCTAGCCTGAAATGGCCAGGGAAAAGCATCGATCGAACGCATGGATTTTGAGGCGAAAAAGATTTAGTCCAGAAGGAATGAACCTGCTCATCCTATTAACAATTACAGTTCCCTTTATCGGCAGAATCTAAAGCGTCTTAAGAGTCAAAGCAGCCACTTCAATTATAGTAGCGTAGAAGCAACGCAATCCCCCCATCCGCCCGATCAAAGTGCCAGAAAAACCGCATAAGGCAGGATGGAGAAGTTAATAACAAAGTAATTAAAAATTAAGTGATATAAGGTTGTGGTCGATTTTACGATAGGAAGCGAAGGTGGTGTATTTATAGAGGGAAGGACTAGTGGTGAAACAAAGGTCAAGTGTGTTCAAGAATTGGATGGGACATCCAGAATGTGTGTAGGTTCCTTAATTAATTGCTCTAGATCGTTAGGAATGCTGAATGATTCGGCCTCCTCCCCACCTGAATCAGTGTGAGAGGACCCAACCATTCAGTGTTGTGTACTTGAAATCCCTAAATAGAGACCTTAAAAGTGTTTGGATGAGAAATATGAACAGTCTCGTGAGAGTGTAAGGTAATAAAAACGGCATGATAAATCTGTTCTGTTAGGAGAACAGCAGCAGAAGCTAGAATATTGTAGTGAAAGGAGAAGAAATTTTTGGCCACAGAACATCGAGTTGGAGATTTCGAGATTCCGAGACGTGGTTATAGAAATGTTTATTTTACATAGGCACATACTCCACCCTTCAAACGGAATTTATAAAATAAGTTATAGTTGGATATATTAAACGAGTTGAAGGATGAATTCTTAGCCATCTGGGTCTCAGACAAGAGCATAAAATTAGGTTTAGAGTTAGAGAGGTAGTATTCCATGGATGCAGAGTTAGAGTGCAAGCCATTGATGTTGGCAAAGTCAAAAGAAAGCCACGCCTGTGCAAATCTGCTATCATACACGCACACGCAATCACAAAAAAAACAAAAAAAAACAAAAAAACAGACAGAAACAAATAGACAAAAACCAAAGGAGAATGAGAAAAATTTATTCATACGCAATATCTAAAATATGAATAATCCAGAAAGTTTAAAAACACTCCCGCATTTACACACATCTCACGAAATGCGTAGAAAAAAAATACTATTGATCAACTAAAAAAGTAGATAAATCTGTATAAATTATAATAATGGCTGTCCAAATAGGTAAATTTTACGCTAAAGACCAAGTTGGAGAAACGCTAAAAATCTAAGTTAAAAAGGAAATCGAAGGAAAAAAAAAAACATAATTTAGTACTAGCTATCTATATCGAACTAGAGTCGTTCTTGATCTAAAAGTTTCTCGATAATTTCTCATCCCAACGTGACAGGTAGAGCTAACTATTGAAGTTTGTTCAACCGATGCCGATAACGAACCGATACATATAAAACTGCAAGATGCTACAGATACCGATAATATCTCTATCATCCCTATATATATATATATATATATATATATATATATATATATATATATATATATATATATTATATATAATATATTTATATATATATTTTTATATTCTATATATATTATATATTATATATTATATTATATACATATATATTATATATATATATATATATATATATATATATATATATTGTATATAATATGTAATATATTTTTAAGCTCTCTAAAATCCTTTTCTTTGAAGCAGTCTCAAGCCACTTCCTATTTATGACAAAATTTTAACGTTTCGTATTTGATTTGCCTAATGTTAAATAGCCTGCCCTTAAAATCCATTAGTAAAAGCCCAACTTTTATTCAACCCTCAAATTTCCAAGAAAAACAGCCAATTTAGTATCATCAGAAACTTGGGAACAGTACTTTATATTTCCATAATCTATATCATCTATATAAATTAATAAAACAAGTGTCTAACACAAAACCGTGTGAAACTCGACTTTCCATCAGCTCAACTGATGATCTAGTAATATGAGCATTAAGAAGTACATTGTCTTCTGTTAGTCAATGAGTATTTTACCCAGTTAGAAACCACTCTGCCTATGCCATATTGTGATTATTTTTGCATCAGCCTAGGAAGGGGTACTTTATCAAATGCTATTCTATAACCTTAATAAATAATATCGACGGGATCGCTTCTGTCAACACAATTCGTAATATACTCACTATATTCTAAAAGAAGTGTCTGATATGCCCTACCCTAGGTATATTCACAATATATATATATATATATATATATATATATATATATATATATATATATATATATATATATATATATATATATATATATATATATATATATATAACTTTTAAAGCAAAGAAGTCTATATTTAGAAAACAAATTCCATTTTTTGATACATACAAAAGTTTGCGAATATTAAGAAAGAAACTCTTTCCCCTCACTCTCTTCCTACTCTCTCCATTGAAATATTTATTCCTTTTCTACTCTTACCAAAAGCACTTTGAACTGTTCCTATTTCTGGTGTAAGGCGCGAGGGATCAACAATAAACCAATCTTGTTATTAAGGTCGACACGCTATTTTCTTTTCTTCTTCGCTCGACGCCAAACACGCCACTCGACGCCATCTCTCTTTAAAAGAGATTGCAAGATGCAATTATGGAACTCAAAGGTTTTCAACTCTTAAAATTGACTTTCGGAAAGTGAGAACATGCCATATTGCCTATATATATATATATATATATATATATATATATATATATATATATATATATATATATATATATATATATAATATATATATATATATATATATTTATATACAGGGTGAATACTAAGTATGCCGACAAACTTTGTAACGTTATTGAAACGCAGTGAGTGTGAAAATATTCGTTACATGTACATAGGTCGGGATATGAAAAATAAAGGAGTATAGCTCAAATAACTACCCATGGAAGAACACGTGGTACGTGGTAATTATTGGATTGGTATAATAAACATGTAGCCCCGTGGAACCTTTGGTAACAGGTGTACAAAAATATTGCTTTGAGCCCTTTGACAACTTTTTAGAATGCTTATCAACATGGAGGCGAAGGTGGCTTCACCGTCTGTAGCGATCATAGCTAGCATAGGCCATAAGCTATCCGTAGCAAAACGCGAACCCACATACGTATTACGGTATAACATTTTCATTGGTACTCTGACGATGGCTCTATGTTCATTCCATGAACAGGCAGCATGTTATTTACGTATGGACAATCGAACGGGAACGTTTGTGAGGCAGTAAGAATGTATCGCGACACATATCCGAATAGACGAGTTCTCCATCGCACGACCTTCTTTAGCGTCCTTCGGAGATTGAGTGAAGTTTGACAACTGAATCTCATACTGCCGAAGTAGGACCCCCGTGTCGTTAGAACACCTTCCAGACAGAGAGCTATTCTTCGGGACGTGCCAAAGGGATGACGGAGTCAGCTCCAGAACCCTTACCCAGTGTCATGATATGTCATTTGCAACGAATATGCCGATTTTGCCACGATGATGATGGACGATTAATCGTCCCATCACTAGACTAATCATTTTCAATAGGTATTGTCTTCAATGTTTACCCTGAACTTGTTTTCATTTTAAAGGTTTAATATTTAACGAACATGTTATCTCAGTTAAATGCTATAATATGAATTTGTATGTGAAGAATAATTTCCAGATTTTAATTATGTTAACTCATCTCAGCGCCATCTACAGCTTACTTCTACTTTATCAAGGCCCAGCGTCTCTCCCCAGGGGTGCGGTTCGCCAAAGGTTCAGTACACCATATGATTTACTATGTTTTAATAGTAAATTATCATTAATCAAGAAAATATTAACAAATCCTCTGCTTTAATTTTCTATTATTCAAATGTTTTATGCAAATCATAATGACCGCCAAAGTCTTTAAAAAATATTTGCTTGCCTCATAGTTGTGTTCTATTTTCCCACACTTTCCTTATATTGTTTAAGTTAATTGATTAATTGAACTCAATTTTAACATATGTTTACGATCGTTTATATAATATATATATATATATATATATATATATATATATATACCTAGTATATGATATAATAGTATATAAAAAAAGACCTATAAAAAATATTATATAATAAAATATACTATAATATACTATAGCAAAGAACCCACATAATATAATAGTTCCTACTTTTTTTCAATACCGATCCCGATACTCAAAAAAATATCGATATAAATACGAATATATCGATATATTGTGAAAAAATATACATATCGCGCTATAGGATAGATTATGCCAGAAAAATAATATCGGATATTAAAGATATTATTTCGATAGTCGATATATTAATAATCAATTTATGAATAAAATCTTTATATTATAGATTCCTACATATAATATTATAATATATATATATAATATATATAATTTAGTATATTACATATTATATATAATATATAATATATATAATAATCATATATATTTATATATTACTAATATACCTATATCACTATATACTATATAATCTTATAGCAGATAAATTTTATAATTAATCTATCAGAAACATCTAAAGGTATAGCTATATATATATTATATAGCCCATATAATAATTATAATATATATATATATAAGGGACTTATATATATTAATTCACCCCTCACTACTTACTATTACAAACATAAGCTATAAAAAAAAATATAAATTATCATTATCTCAATATCAATAATTTGTCGTATCCTTTATCATAATTAATTTGTTTAAAAATTGTATAATATAGTTAATAATATAAATTATATATATATATACTATATATATATATATATATATGTATATATTAATACTAATAGTATAATCCTCCAGATTAAGAACGACGCATAGTTAAAAAAAAAAAAATACCGCGAGCCTACACTCTTGGTCTAGTCTTGGAGATCAGCTGGTCTTCGGTGATGAAAAGTAACAAAATAATTAGAAAATTCACAATAAAATAAAAAATAAATACATAATAAAGTTTTTAGGGATGTACGATATTTTTTATTTTACAACGGAGAAACGATGTTGTTAACAGATTTATTTTGATTTCTTTATATTATTAATGAGCAGTGTAGGATATTTTACAGGTATTTGGTTTATACTAACCATAATATGAATAAATATATATTATATATATATAGTATATATACATATATATAGATATACCTATATATATATATATATTATAATATATATATATATATACGTATAATATATAATATATATATATATAACAGTATATATATAATAATATTATATATATATATATATATATACTACTAATAATATATAGATAATATAATCTATAATATATAATATATATATATAATAATATATATATATATATATATATAATCCGATCTCACCGTTTCCGTGTGGCAGTTAAGTACCTTTTGTCCCATATATATATATATTAGGTATATTATATATATATATATATATATATTATATATATATATATAATATATATATATATATATATATATATATTATATAATATATATATATATGTATATATTAGTATATATATATTATATAAGTTATATAATCAGTGTATTCTGTTACGGTTATCAAATTTATTTCGCTCATTGTCACAATTTTCAAATAGACCTGGCCTACTTATTTTGTAAAAAAAAAAAATTGTCATTAAACAAAAATGTTAAAAAATACCTTATTTTGGGGATCATATGCCCCTTTTCCCGTTGATGTAGTCGTTTTTTCCTGTTCTGGGACGTCTTTTTGTATAAATTTCAAAGCACTATAAATGTTTGTTTTGTATGTGGGCTTTCAGATTTGTTGTATTGCTACTGGATCTCAAATTTCTAGGCCACAGAGATTACAACTGCTCGGGCATTGACATTTTTTTTAAATAATCCCGACTACTTTTCGAAATGAACATGTTAATTTTTTTGATATACGCCAATTACCCATTTCCACTAACTTATCTCTGAAAAAAAATTCATTAAAATTTTTTTTGGTTCACTAAGAAATTAAAGAAACAGACAATACCTTGGCAAAAGTTAGCACTATCACTTGATAACTGAAAGTATTATGAATACTCAGTAATGACTAATTTGACTATGATGACATGTGCATTGTGCATGTCGACCCCCCCTTCTGCCCTATTTTTGGTTTCCGAAAAGAATCAAAAAATCTATAACCCCAATTTTTTTCAGGTTTTATTTTATACACGTCAATAGGGGGACGTACGAAGAACGAAATATGGGGGGAGAAAGGAGTTTCATCACTTTCAGGGTGTCGGGAGAGGGAGATGATTTTTTTTTTTTTTTCGCGGCATTTAAAATAAAATTTTTTTTTGAAAAGAATATCGGCTTTCGATAAATTAAAGAAAAATATCGAAATATCGCTATATCGCCAAATCTCCTAAGAAAATATCGCCCCACAAAACTAGTCCAGGTAATAGATATCGAGCCAAAAATTATGAGATATATTTCGAAGTATATCGATATTTTTTTGGCCATCCCTAATAATATATATAATAATATTATATATTATACTAGTTATACTTTGTACATATATACTATTATATATAGTGATATATTGGTTTATATATATATTATATTGAGTCATAGTATATAGAAATATATATTATATAATATGTAAATAAAAAGCTTATATAATAATATTATATATATATATTATATATTTTTTACATATCACTATTATAATAGGGCTGATTATTGGAGGGTCAACAGCCAAGTCGTTTCTTGGGGGAAAGTAAATTAAAAATACTAATAATTTCGGAGAACAAAATTAATAATTCTGGTACAGTTTTTTTTTCAACACTATTATTCCGTGATTTAACCTTGAAAATTAACGAATTTGGTTTTAATTGATCGATGTGGAATCAGTTTTAAGAGCTTCTTCTAATTAACTTTAAAAAATGATTATTTACATTTTACATTTAATGGCATATTCTAATTTTGATTTAAATAAAGAAACTAAAACTTTATTAAAATAAAAGAGAAAGCTTGAAATGCAAATCTGTTTAATGTTCGTGGCATATTTGAGAGAAAATCCAAGAGTCATTCCTTATCAAAATGAATCCAATCATGTCTTATGTCTACAAGTTTTAAGGTATATGAAAGTGTTTCTGAAACATGATTGATTTTAATAATAATTAATAATAATTAATAATTTAAACAAATAATATAATAAATAAAATATATAAATAATAATAAATATATAATAGAGAAGTAATAATGAAGTAATGATATAATTATTAATATTAATCTTTATAATAATTAATAATAACAAATAATAATAAATTATATTGATTAAGAAACTTTAAATCAGGTATATATATGATGATATATATTTATATAGTATAATATAATAATATAATATTTATAATATATATATATTATTTTTTATTATATATATTATATAATAATATTATAATATAATCATATATTATTATATATATATTTATTAAGTAAATTGTTATTCAAAAATTACACATGTTAACATAATTCGCCCTCTTTAAAAGGAACTGAAATTTGGAGGAACAGTTAACCATTTTCTTAACGCAGTCGTAAGAATGATTAATGTTTCTTTGAAACTTGTCACATAGCGAAATATATAAATTTATATCAAAATTCCATTATCACGATATATCTCTTTTCCCTATACCTCCTATTAATTATTATAGTACTGATAATATAAATATATTATAATATATTTATTATATATCTTGATACTATTATATTATACTATATATTATATATATATTATTATCTATATATATATATTAATATACTATTAATATATTATATATATATATACTTATATATTTTATATACTCACTACTATTATATTATATTATTATATATCTATATTTATTTTATATATATCATATTAATATATATTTTACCAGGTGTCTTTAAATATATATAATCTATATAAATATATATATATATATTATTAAATATATATATTAATATATTATATATATAGTAATATATATATATTATATATATATTATGTGTGTGATGTGTTGTATCTTCGTGGGTTGGTGGTTGTTGTGTGTGTGTGTGTGTGTGTGTGTGGTGTGTGTGTAGGAAAACGGGGCCTATACCATAACTAAGAATTTATCCACATGTTTATTTAATATTAGTTGACCGGATGCCTCCGATTAATTTAACTTCAAAAAGGGAAAATAACACAAGCATTTGCAAAACATTAACATTTTGGTATTACGTATTGCAATAATTAAACAAAATAAATTCGATCTCCTTCGAAAAAATCTGCTAAGACGTTAAAAACAAAAGCTGAAAATGAATATTGGTTGGGCTCGTTATTTATTTAACAGATCATGAAAGAGTATATATGGAAAAATTTAAATGCCACTACACTTATTATACTATATAATATATATATATACCTTAAAATATATAATATATAGTAATATTATATATATATATATATATTATATATATATATATATATATATATATATCATATAATATAATAATAATATATATATTTACTAAATATATAATAATATAATATATATTATATACATATACTTTTGCCAGGCCAAGATTAAGTAGAGTGAGGCAACAAATGAGTTTCCGTACACTATATTAGTATTTTATTTATTTTTTTATTTTATATATTACTATTATATATGATATATTATTATATATTTATTATATTTTTTTTTATATATATTATACTATATATCTTCATATTTATTTATTTATTTTAATTTATCCCTAACATATACTCACAATATTATATATTCACTACCTAATACTATATAATACTTTATGTTAAATAATATATAATATATATATATATATATATTATACGAGGTAATATATATAAATATATATATATATATATATATATATTATATATATATATATATATAATATATTATAATATATACTATATATATATTAAGCTTGGGTTCGATTATCTCGAGGTGATAAACCATAACAATGGGTCAAATTGGGTGCTTCCTTGGCTCCTTGTAGTGATGGCAGAATGTTGGCCATTTACATATTTCGAACCCTGTTAAGAGCAACAAGAGGTTATTGACATCGTTTCAAAATACATTATGTATTGAAGTTATGAATTAATAATTTCTTTGTTCTTCAAATTTGGTTTTAATACTAAATGAGAGCTATTTCTGTCTCATTTCAGATCCAGACTCTTCGACGTTTGAGATAAGTCCTAAACAGTGCAGTGTTTTATTACTATTATTGAAAGACGTATCATGGCAATGTCACAAGTGCAAAAAAGACAGGCAGCAATATTTGGTTATTCCACAACCACTTGTCTGAAAAAATTCAGTGCTGCCATTTGGCTGAAGGATGTTTTAGAGACTACAAGTCTCACTCAAGTAGTCAACAAAAGATGTCAGTGTTACTCATCTAGAAAAGTTAGTGGCAACAGAAGTTAAAGGCCTATACAATAAAGCAGGCATTCCAAAAATAGAATTTGAAAGTGTTATGTGAAAGTGGAAGAGACTATAATTAGTAATGTCAATGAATTTGATTGAAATGATTTCAAAGAAATAAAACAATCTTCTCTCGTACAATCCTAGATAAAATAAAATTATGTTTTCTTCGCTCTTCGATCTATTCAGTGAGCGCGTGCAAGTGTGTTCATAATGGTATATTTGAACGTAATCAACAATGTCAATGTCCAATGAAAAGAAAATTCCCTTGTTGAAATGGCAATTTTGCTGTGATCACAAATACTACTTCAAGACGCATGATATATGAAAGTGGATCAAGTGAAAGCAACAGAGGAGAAAAACATGATATACCTTCAGGAAAGGAAAAGGAAAACGGTTTTGACATTTGAAAGTAAGATGAGACAAAAAGATACGCAAAAATGTGTAGGTTCAGTTGAATTATCAGGCATGCTGCAGTGAGAGTGACTTGTGCTAAGAAGAATCATTTTCCTTAGAATCAGAAGAAATGGAAGAATGTTACCCTCAAAATAGAAACCAGTATCCTGAGTTTGCCGCTAAAAAAGCATTAGAGAGGTAACAAATGTGAGCAATATAGATGCTTGTCTCATAGTTATAATGCTGCCTCCAAGTGTGACCTCCGGACTTCTGCTTCTGTCACCAAAAACATAACGTTGTTGATTAAACAAGTAAGTTACAACGCCAAGGAAAATACTGAGACAAAAAGTCAGAGGAGCATTTGCTGCAAAACAGAGGGAACATAACTGACATTGGTTTCGATGGAAATAGAAATAAACACTTGTCGATACATTGGAGGTGTGCGTAGAAAAGTTAGAGAATAACATTACGTGCTAGTGTCATTTCCAAGATGCATGTTACATCTATCACTTATCACTATACTCAGGAAGATCTTCAGAGATGTATTTAGTTGAAATTCTGGGTATTATTTCGAACAACAAGATTAACAGAGACCTTAAGAGAGCAGTGATTTAGCGATGAGAACTCCTGTGAATACGTTTGTAAACAAAAGAATGGATATATCACTACCCTGTTGGAGTTACATCTTTAAAGACCACTTCAATGCTTACATATGCAATTTACATTTTAATGAAACTGGGAGTTAGGATGTTATTTAGTGTTGTTGATGGAAAGACAACGTAGCCCAGTAACGTCAACATGAAGGACACTATAACCAAACCTGCTCTCAATTTGATCCTCAGAATGCACCTCCATCATTAAATTTTTCACCATGTCCATACTCTTTAGTTTTGATGTTCCTGACAGTTACGAAAGAATCTAAGTTCTGACCAAGAGTAATAGTTAAACTTCTTAACCACAAAACAAAAGCAGATATAATAATATTAATACTAGTATTTGAAAAATGCACAGCCGGGTGCCTTAAGACATTGCCAGGTGGCTAACTAAAGCTAACAACTGCTTCGATTGTGACGTTTACAACCAGAATCGCATCTGAAATGATGCTGAAGCGATTTGGTACGATTCGTACATGAACTTTCTTATGCGCCAGAAGACACCCATATGGTTCTAATATCGCCCCATTCCTTCGTCAGATGGTGCAAAGAATTTATCACTTTTATGATATCACAGTATTCAAAAATTTCTCCTGAGTCATCAAAAACATACATATTCTCACAGTGCTCCTAAAACAACTCATATTTTGTCATCCAGAAAAAAAATTGTTGCTAGCTGGTGTTGCAGATGACGGGAAACAATAAGAAGATTTCAGTCAACAAATTCTTCAAGCAAGAAATAAAATTCCTCCCCCAATGTGCAAGTTCGCTGCTATGATAAAAGGCAGCTAGACGTCAATCTCAACGCCACTTCCTACATGGAACTGGTAGACGACTAGGGGAGTACTCCTATCACCCCCCACCTCTTCTTGATGATATTAGTGATGATATTTTAGTATTAGTAATACACACCAAATTCTCCTAACCAAATGTATCCGTGTCACATTCGTATTGATCGTTGAAAAGATAATTCAAGATGTTCAGCTGTTTCTATAGGGTCGTTGGTCAACACTTCTCTGACAAATGATAGCAATAACAACAAAACATATTCTCGAATCGAAATACCTTCAGTAAGCATGACAAAATCTGATTTATCGCTATAAGTTTTGTACTATAGAGCAGAGTATTGTTTAGCGATGTTAAGAATGTAAGCAGATAATTTTAAGCTATAACTGTATTATCTGCTATGATATACTATTTTTGTTTTTAAATAAAAAGATTCATAGGTAAAGTTGGGGTATGAAAACAAATCTTGAAGAACTTACTTTTAACACATTCAGTTTGTATCTGAAGTGAGATAAAATAAAGTTGTTTTCAATCGCACTACAACTTTTTGTATGTTTTCAACCCCATATAATATATAATATATATTTTATATATAATATATTATATATATATATTATATATATATTATATAATATATAGTATATATTCACTATATATTTAATATCATATAAAATAAAGACAAAACAATTATCTATATATTACTAATATATATATATATATATATATATATATATATTATATATTAAATCAAATCAATTTTATTTCATTTTCTACAATGAAATCATTCAAAATAGGAAAGATTTCCAAACTTTCGACTTCGATATTTTCTCTCCACAAACCAAAAATTACTAAAAAATAAAATTTAAGGTTGTCGCGCACCCCCTGGTATTTCAAGACGCACCCCTAGGGGTGCGCGAACCACAGTTTGAAAAACACTGCACTAGACCATGAAGAGTCAACAGAAATCTTAACTTTAGAAGAGTTCTTTCTTCCCAAAGAAATGCAATGATTCGCTTTAGACAAAGCTTTCCCACTCACACTCGGGGTCAAAGGTCAAACAGGACTTTTTAATCAGTATAGGGAGAAGATGTTGTTCAATTTCATTTAAAACTTTGCCTAATAAGATGTTATTATTTCATTTACTACCTAAGAAATTAATTCTCTCCTGTGGGGTTTCGAACCTGCGGCGATCCTCATGTACAATTGTTAAGGAATGTGTGTCCAAATATTGATATTGAATGCACATAATTTTCCTTAATTTAAGCCGATTTTTTAAAAAAAGAATAAGTAACAAACCTAAAATCTTTTCTGAACCGTAAAACGTCGATATCCGGTGTTTATCTTGGAAGTAACAAATTGCTAGCAAGTGTACTCGAGCACATATACGTACATTCTGTGTGCAAAAAATAAAAAAAAATCAGGTTTTAATGCCTAGCGGTACAACAAGCTACACGGCCATCTCTTTCCAACTCTCCCTGAGATAACCGAAACCCAACCAACCTACCCTAACTGTCTTACCTAAACTAACCTAACCTAACCTAACTACTAAACTAACCTAACCTAAACCTAACTAACAGACTAACCTACTAAGCCTAACAACTAACTGTACTAACTAACTATACCTAACTAATATCTGCCAAACTAACCTTGCTAGCACAAAGTAACTAACACTGCGGCGGGCTGTACGGGAAATTTTTTTGATGTTGTATCGACCATTTTTGCTAGTCCCCGTTTATCTGTCTATATTGATTTACTTTGTGTTTTCATTTTTTGAAAACCTGTTTTGACATTTTTTGGATTCACGTCTTACAATTTTTTCTCGAATGACTGAAACTTCGAACAAGCAAGGATCATCTCTCTCTCTCCTCTCTCTTCTCTTCTCTCTCTCTCATTCTTCTCCTCTCCTCTCATCAAATAAAGATTACTGTCGTACCTTATCTCTCTTTCTACCTGTTCTCTATCTCTTCTCTGCTCCTCTCTTCTTCTCGTGTTCATAATTCTACATTCATGTCCTCATTCTCTTGATTCGCTCCTACTTATTATTTAAAATAGTCTCGATCGGATCACCTCAACACCGAGGCATCTCCATCTATTCTCTTCTCTTCTCCGAGTCATCTCAATAAACTTTCTTCTTATCTATATTCGTCTCTTCTTTATGTCTCGTCTTCTCATCATCTCTCTCATCTCTCTCTCGTCCATTCGCTCATCGCTCCACTCTACCTATCCATCATTGGCTTTTTCTCTTCAATATCGCTGCTCTCCACTACTCGTCACTCCTTCATCTCGTCCTTCTCCCTCGGTTTTTACCTAAAGATTTAAAGGCAGGAGTTTCTTTGGGTTTTGACACCAGATCTCACCAATGGTCGAATTTCATACCCAACCTTTTTTGGTTTTGAAAAATGAAAATTGCGATAATGTTTATTATGGTCATCCGAGCAACATGAAATTTTCAGGGAATTTGAAGTCTAGAGATATACACATTTTTTTATAGGTAATATTTTGGTATATACAACAGTTTTGACCCTGGGCATGGAACAAATTTAAAAAAGAAAAACAAAAAAAACAAAACATTTTTGGAAAATTAAAAAAAAAATTTGTGACTATAAAAAAAAAACTGATCTAAATAAAAAGGGTGCATCTTCCCCGGCTATATGTGCCCTGAAAATTTTATATTGATCGAATTAGTATAAAAAAATAATCTCCCTGTTTCACCATAGTGTATTAATATAATCCGTGGTTTCACTTTCCCCTTCCAGACCTACGACTTTGTTATAAGAATTAAATAATAATAATAATAATAATAATAATAATAATAATAATAATATAATAATAATAATATATATATAGATATAATAATAATAAATATATAATAATAATAATAATAATAATAATAATAATAATAATAATAATAATAATATTTGTACAAATTATAAAGAGAAAAAATAATAAAATGAATTTAAATGATGATGTAAATAAGATGGTTGAAGTCGGTGGGTCAATTTGGGGGTAATTTGGAAGACTGATTTCCCCTTATTATATAAGTGTTCCCATCCAAAGGTACGATTCTGTTATCGGAATCAAATATTTAATTTTTTTTAATATTGGTAATTTTTATCAACAATATTTTCACCTAAACAATTATTCTTTTTATATATGTATGAAGTTCGGCCAGGTAACACCCTTTAACATAAATGTAGGTAATGAGACAATGGAGGTCACTAGAGACAGAGTGAAAAATCGTAGGGTGCATCTTTAGAGCTTTCGGTCTTGACTCTGATCACAAGTATTGCGCTTAGAAGAGGAGAGAGTTAATTGAAAGTCTGCTCCTCTGCGAGAGTGATAGAATAAAAGCATCATATTCTCTTTCCGATAGGACCAGAATGGTGTTGATACATTGTGAAAATGAGAATTTAAAACTTTTTATTTTGACGATCATTGTCCCAACAGCGATGCAAATTTGTGATGAGAACTCTCTTCATGGGTTGGTTCATTG
>JABUQX010042548.1:0-15000 GCA_015478945.1 Trachelipus rathkii | reverse complement strand
GTCCAGAGATTATATAATAAAAAGTTTCCAGTTGTTCCATTGGAGGGTGAAAGAAATAAAATCTGGTATGGCCCAAAATTGCGACAGTGGTTGGCAAATGTTGAAGATGCATTCAAGGCAGACAATGTTACCACTGACCATGGGAAACTAGCAACCTATTCTCACTATGTAGACCCTAAAGGCTCAGTAAGAAGGTTCATTGACGGTAGTACTGAATTGAAATATGCCACAGAATGGAACGTGTTTGCAAGGAGACTTTTGGGTGCTTATGATCCTCCTACCGTGGAGTCTACATTCACCTCTTTAAACAAGATTGATGAAATAGTATGGGAATCAAATACGACTTTCCTATCATTTGTGAATGAACTAACCATAGCTATAGACGACTACGATAGGCATGCAATAGCTCAGTACGGTGAAGGCATCTCCGAGAAGACTAAACGCATGTTATTATTTTCGAAAGTATTCAATACACATCTACGGCCTTACAACCCAAGATAGTTGAATATTTCGACATAAATAAGAGCATTTTAGAACAAGTTGAGATATACATATCAAAACAAATAGGAGCAGGCATAAAATTTAATGACTCCACTGCCATATTCCCATGTAATGTAAAGTAAACAAAATGTTCATCAAGTTCAGGAGATAAGTAGTAGGAGAGACAGGAACAAGGAAACCAGAGAACAAGGAACTAGAGAGAGACCTAGTAACCTAAGAGCTAGTATGCCTAGGTGTACAAGGTGCGAGAGATATAGTCACTTGACAAGGGAGTGCGTCTATGATGCCTTTTGTTCTAGTTGCAAAATTTATCATCAAAGGGGAACTAATGAAGCTTGTGCTGGTACAAGCTGGGACTTCAATAGCCCTAGTGCTTTAAGAAGAATAAAGTATTTATCTCTTGCTCCTGAAGGGACAAGAGAGCGAAAAGTAGTAAGTAAGGATAAGGCTAGAGGTGAAAGAGTGCAAAAGGACAGGAGAGGTAACAGGAAACCAGAGGGTTCACCTTCTTATCCTTCCTCTTTTCCTTATCCTTCTACCTCTTCTAATTATCCTTCACGTACTTTTCCTCCTGTTAATGTACAACGTCCCATGTATAAACCTTCCGCGTCCTATGTCCCTTGTAATGTGTATACATCCAATCCTTTTTCTCAGCATCCTTCTTCAGCTCCTGTGCATAGCTCCGGCCGATACCTGCATCAGCATGTAGGAGCTATGGACGAAGCTGCTGCTTATCCTCTGTCTATGGACCAACCTGTGTCCTCTTATGAAAATTATACTCCTTATTCTAATGAACAAGTTCAATCTTATTATCCACCCAATGATAATAACATTGATCCAAATTTTTAGAGGGCGTTATGAATCTGACTTCCACTCATAACAGCCCTGCCCCTCTCGGAGTCCACGAGAGTATAACGTCTACCGCATCCCCTATGTCCTTTCTAATAGAAGACTCTCCTTTTTCCACATACCATTGTTCAGTCTTACAGTCCAGCCATTCAACTTTTTACCGTTAAAAAGCCAAGCTACATTTTATATGGCCTTCCTTTTCAGCTCACTTATAATTTTTCCAAGGTCATTAACACAGTAGCGTTAACCGACACTGGTGCTTCGCGTTCGATAATGAAAGAGAGCCTTTTCCGGCAACTATACAATAGTGCGGATAATAAAAAGCGTCCTGTTTTGCACCAATCGGATATTATACTAAAGTCTATATCAGGACAAGAGTTGGAAATATTAGGAAGAACAGAACTACAAGTATTAATTTATGGTAAGTCGTTCACTTGTAACTTTTATGTGGTACCGCACTCTACGTCGTTTCCATTAGATGTTTTAATAGGAACCGATACATTAAAAATTTTGCCACTTACAATAAACATAAGGCGTGATTGCGTTCATTTTATTGATATAAATGGTGAAATGAAGGAAATTAAGTTAAAATTAATAAAAAAGGGACCAAGAGCAATAAAATACTTCCCTTTCTTTAAATAATTTCCAAAGTTATCCATACCTTAATGGTACACAAATAGGTACAGATAGGTCTTTTAGTCAAGCTATTAAATCTACGCCTCCACGAAAGGATATAGAACCTACAGGTATGGTAAGTTATAATAAGGCTGTACTAAATTCAGCCAGTAATGCAATAAGAGATGGAAATGCTACTGTCGGTACCGGTACGCATTCTTTCCAATCTCCACCTAGGGTCTCCCTAAATACAGGAGCACACTCTAGTATCTATAATAACGGCGTTCCTGGAACCGGGCACCGCCATCCGGATTATAGAGCCTCCGTAGGTACCGGAGATCACTCTATACATCCTATGTATCGCTCCTCTGCTGGAGGCTGCTCGAATAATCTGTATCGCTCCTCTAATGATGGAGGCTGCTTGACCACCGCTGCTCCCACCATGGGGAAGCACGGGGAAAACCAAATCCCTGTAAAAAGAATTTATCCTACTAAATATATAACAAATTTAGGTCATTTTGGACAGAGCACTGCAGTGACTCTTCCAAATAAAGCTCAACAAGTGCATTGTACATCACCACGTGCCAATTTAGGTCGGTGCACACCAATGCAGTCTTCATATAATGCTAGTAAGTCTCAATTTAATGCACCACAAGGTAAGTTAAACATGAGCAACGCAGTGCCAACACCTCCAGGTCCCATTCCTCGGAGTGTAATTTATAAAAGTGTTAATCACAACACTTACATTCCTAATCGAACCACCGGGGTGTCACCTCGTATAGGAACACCACTGCCTCATAAATCATTTGAGCGTCCTGTCACAAGCTATTCTAATCCTAGGTCGGATTCTTTTCAGACATCATTGATTATAATTAATGAGCAATATTAATACTCCTAAGAGTCAGGGCCTTCCAGCTGGTTCCTACAATGGAACATACTAATTTTTATTCATCTCTTCCGGATGAGATGGATAATATAAGTAATATGGAAAAAGGGTTAACTGCAGAAGAAGTAGTACAGCATCAGAAAAAGTTGTTTAGTCAGTACAATAATGGTAAGCGAGTACACTTTCACCAAAAAGAGGTAAGTAAAGCTCCCATACACAATTATAAGTATACTTTTAAACATCCTTCTGAACCTACTCACACTTATTCTGATTCTTTTAATATCCTTCCTAATTCCTTACAGGAGATTAACACAATTTCACATCCTTCTCTATCTTCGTCGCAACCGACCAGATACGCGGAAATACCTGATGGTAGCCCACTTGAAATTAATTCTCCTTCCTCTTCGTCGCCCCCGACGCCCTACTCGGATTACATTAATAGTAGCCGTAGTTATACAAAATTTACAACCCATCCATCCATTTACTCGGATAAAATTTCAGAAAGCCAGAATGTTGTCATAGACGACACTCTTTCTTATAATGTGTATACTTCTACGGACTTAGAGATATTACCACACTCAAGGTATATTCTCCCTGTTAAGGTACAGTCCCGCATTGGTGCTTATCCTCCGGAGAATTTAGCACTCATTACTGAGAGTAAAAGTGATTATCTTTCCTCAGGCACACTTTTCTTCGGAAACACTCTTCCACTTGCCAAAAGGGCAACATTTTGCTAGAACTGGTAAACTTAGGCGCAGATACAGTTACTTTCGACAATCACTGCCTACTTACTACAGCTTCGCCTCTTCTTTATAAAACCACAGAACCATACGACATTAACACTGTCACTGCTTCTAAAGGTCTTTCCGATACACAAATTAGGGAAGTTTACAGAGAAATTTTACTTTCTGAATCTAGTAAGGATTCAAACAAATATGTTTTAAATAATCCTTCACAACTTGAAGACATGCTTTCTTTCTTAGTTAAAAATAGAAGCACTATTGCTTTAGCAGATGATCCAGTAGGCATCTGTCCTTTAAACAAATTTTCTATTAAACTCATGGAAGGCAGTCCAGATTATGTCTACACACGTCCATATCGTCTCCCGCACAAATTACATAGGAAGCTATAGATGAAATGGACCGGTAAGGAAGGCAGTTTAGAAAAAGTTACATTGAACCCAAGTATTTCTCCTATCTTCTCCAATTACTTTTAATTCCTAAAAAACTGTGCGAAATAATGAGAGTAAGTAGAATCGGACTACCGAAGAAGCTCTGAACTCATTTTCACCAAAGTTCCGGGACAGGTAATCCAAATTGCCTAACATTGCAGGCCTTGTCCTTAATAGATCCGCACGCGTGTTTTTTTTAATTTATGGAATATTGTGTACAATCGATTGATTTGCTCTCAGGCTTTAGTCACTTAGAGTCGAAACCACCTCTCGTACCTACACTGCTGTCTTCTACTTCATCGAAGCTCGACAGAACACATAGCCAAATGCGAGGAAAAGTGCATGCCATCAGGAACCACAAGATAATGCGCCCTCAGTATTTTACACGCGTTCGCGACATTGAAATGTGTGCAGCCTTCGCGCTTGCCTAGGCGTCGTTATTTACCTTTTATTGACAGTATATCTCATATTCAGTAAAAGACATTCCTTCGACAACCACACTCTATAGCAACAGGTTCTATTAATGCTTTAACTACGCTCACCTAAAAATAAGCCTTGAAAGTGTTCTTTTCTTAAAAGTAGTGTCACTTTCTTAGGCTTTCAAATTAGTGAAAAGGGCTATCCCCTGATCCGGTTAAATTGGAAGCAATTAAAGGATCTAAATTCCGCAGAAATGTGTCTGAATGTCCGTTCACCCTGAGGTTTCTTAAATGGTACTTTTCGCCACATGATACCCCCATAGACTCTTCGCTTGTGCAGCCCCTAAACTCTGCCTCTCTAAAAAGAATATTCCATATCTTTGAAAAATTGACACAAAGTCATGCTTAAATGACTACATATAGAAGAAATTTTTCACTTTTTAATACCTTGCTCTACTTATCTTTCCCGGAAATATTTACTCATGAAACCCATTCATTTCAGCACTGATGCTTCTGATTATTGGCATAGGAGCGTGTACCTCTAGCTCAATCTAGTATAGAAACGGAGGAAAGATATTTAGCTTCACTTCCAAAATGTCAATTTAAGCGACAGATCAAAACAATATACGCACCACCCGAAAATGGAAGCTATTGCTATGTCACACGCTTTATTCAAATTTAGAACTAGTAATTTCATTCTATCCTCTTAACAATTTACACGGATCATTCCGCATTAGTACACCTTTTCCGACATAAACAGTTAACTGGCCGGTCGATTAGAAAGGTGGAATCTAAATATTCAGCTCTTTCCTAACCCAGAGATAAAGGTCATATTGATTAGAGGAAAAACTATAACATTTCCTGATCTCATCTCTAGCCGCATCAGTTACCTGATAT
The DNA here is from genome assembly GCA_015478945.1 of Trachelipus rathkii. Classification (NCBI taxonomy): domain Eukaryota; kingdom Metazoa; phylum Arthropoda; class Malacostraca; order Isopoda; family Trachelipodidae; genus Trachelipus; species Trachelipus rathkii. Next base: position 9,662 of record JABUQX010042548.1, on the reverse strand, counting down.
CTGGACATCTTTCCTCCTTCGTAATGGAAATGACCCAGACAATAAATCTTCTAAAATTCGTTTTAGGGAATTTAGGGACACTGAAGAACCTTCTATAGCTATTGTTCATAATTCTGCCCCAATAGTTTTTTCAGACACTAGAATTTACACCTTTACAGATGATGTTGTTTTCCAAGAACAGAACAGCCGAATAACCTGTCCGTAGATTCATCGGAAATTATCAAAAATATTGAAAAATTCTCCTAACCCGGACAGTTGTCTCCCATATCTTGTAGTCGAAAGAGATTTACATTCATTGGCGTTTCCCCCAAAAACCCAATATCTGCTGGAAGTAATCCCGGAATTCTCTCATATATGACATATTATATTTTGAATTCATAAGTACATCTTTCTGCAGGACATCCAGGTGCCGATCGCACTGAATACCGCATAAGGGAAAGCATTTAACCTCCCTCGGTTACTATACTTTTGTTTCCTTCTTCTGTAAACATGTACCTCTCTGAAATCTATGAGTCAAAGGTTCTAAACCTTTCATCCAGTTGCTATAAGATTTATATCCATAATACCTTTTATCCTTTTTCTAGCAGTTCACTTAGATACTTATAGGTTGCACTTGTACCTAAATGATAAAATTACATACGCTATAGCTACCATCTAGTTTTAGATGCGACCTTACTAGATATTGCGAAATATGCCTGTGTAGCCCTTAGGCCATGCGTAAAGGGTTGAGTCGAACGACAACCCACTCCAACACTCTTGCCACACTTAACAGAAATATCTTATACAACAGAAACAGTCAGCAGAATTTACTTCAGGAATTTTCATGAATTTGCAAAACATGGACACATACAATAAAATACGCACAATCAGCCGTTTGAGACATACCCCAAAGCACAGTCTGTCCGGGCCGAGAAATAGACGTAATTGAGGATTACTTGTGTCACTTTGTTTCCACACAGCACGACGATCATTGGCCATCGGTTTAAATAATTGCTTTTGCGCAAATTTCCTTAAATTCTACTTATAACTCTTCTATCGGTAATACTCCACATTTTCTAGTCCATTTTTATGTTCGTAGGCTACCCTACGATCTTCCTGACTACGTTTCCCCCTTTGTTAACAAAACACAGCCTTTAAAGGATCATCTATATGACTTTAACGCGGAAATGGCCGAAAGAGCATCTGCCATCCGCGAATTGGCTCGTCAGAAACTGGAAAAAGAAACATTTAGAATCGCCCAACAACAACATTCAAAGGCTCATATTCGTCCTATACGTGTTGGCGATTATGTATATCTTCTTGCTGTTAAACCTCCCCATTTATCTCCGAAACTGTTCAAGAAATGGGTTGGTCCTTACTTAGTTGTTAATGTTCTCAAATTTAACAAATATCTTCTAAGATGTCTTGTTACAAATAGAGAATTTGAATCTCATGTGGACAATTTAAAAATTCTCCCCATGCCAATTGTTAAAACCATGGACAATAATCTTTCGTCCAGTTGGCAATCTTATGATCCTATACGGCATCCACCATTGCCCCCGAAAACTATCCAGCGTGGTTTTCGCAGCCCACCACCCCACCCTTCACCTACACCTACCCTTTCGTCGTGGAAGGGGAGGCCCTTCATTCAGATACTCATTCCAGATGACAAGATGAGTATCGAGTAAGAATCTACAATAATATATCTGCCACCTACTGTTACAACCGGTCCAGCCACAACGCCAGGTGCAACAACAACAACTCCGAGTTCCAGCAAACAATCGCAAGTGGCAACAACAACAACTCCGAGTCCACATCACCAGTGCCGACAACAGCTATACGCCAGAACAACAACACAATACTAGCGACAGCAACATCAAAGGAGATGTACTCCTATTCTCCCCGGAATCTATCATTACTTCCGTCGGATACAGATCCTTCTCCACAGGACCAGTTCTCATACTCCCCTCAACAAACGACCCATTCCTTCTGATTCCATCTTTAGGTACAAGATCCTAATGGACAATTTCAATCCATATTTAACACATTCTTTACGTAAGAATATTTCTCATAGCTCTCCGCCAGCTGTCTTCTCCCTTCTCTCAAACCAATTTGTCTGGTCAGAAGTTCTATGCATAGTATCTCCTCTTCATTTCTATTGCGTTCTTCTACCATAGTAGTGGTCCTCCTTCATCCCCAGACCAACAACAATATTAGAAGTCCTATTAGATATTTATGATGACCTAACATACAATATTCTTCCTTCTTCCTCCTGAAAAACCTCTGTTAAGACGATAAACGAATTTTATCCTACTTACCGTCTCAGGCCACAATCTTAGAGGTCCTCGTGCAAACTCTCCAATGAGGACTCCGCAGCCATCGCGAGACGAGCATCCACCTCCTTCTATTTGTTAATCCTGATTTCACCATCTACTTTCATTACGGTTGATACCTAATTCTAATTTTCTGGACTCCCAATCCAAACTTTCGTTCTAGATCTAGTTTTCTGACATATTTAGCAGTTCCCTTGGATGTGTCCAGAGTAGCACCTCCTGCTTTACCTCTTAAGTCAAGAGACGTTCCTCCTACATTACCTTTAAATCAAAGAGGAATCCTCCTGATATTAACACCTAAGCTCAACCTTAAATGTAAAAACCCACCTTTTTTCCCGAAGCTTTCACCTAAATATTCACTAGTTTCTATGATTGATTCTACTCCCACATACTTTTCAGAACAGAATTGTATTCCTGCCTAACGAAATTACAACCTTATCCATTCTACTCTATAACGAATGTAACATAACACCTTCTTCAAATATTTTACCTCAATTTCTCTTGCTCCACTACTGTCATCCTACACCCAGTGGTACGGATCTTGCCAGCACTGGAGCAATACCAAAAAAACCAGAAAAATAAATCATATTCAATCATATACAAAATTAACCCAATATTCATTGATAACCAGAGAACACACAATAAATAATCAGTGTTCGTCATCATATTTATTCAACGGATGATTCCTTGAAGTAAGTATGAAATTGTAAATTGTGTACATAATTAGTCATAGTTAGTCTTAAGAGGTCAAGCTACATCGTGTGTTCTACGCGCGATTCTGATTTTTAGTAAGTAAGTAAGTCGAACTTCAGTGTGTTTAGGCGCGTGATTTCGATCCTTAGTATGTAAGTTATACCTAAGTACATATTTCTTAAGTGTTATATTCTTATACTCTTATATGTTTTTATATTCTTATACACTTATATGTTTCTATATTCTTATACTTATATGTGTTTGGGTACTATACCTATCTTTTTACAAAATGAAGAAAGCAAAATAAAAATGAAAAAGAAAAGAAAATTTGAAAAATATGAAACTAAGAATTACTTTTAAAATGCCATTGATGTTATATGTATGCTTTTCGTGTTTATATATATATTATAGATATGAACTTATTCAATTACTTTAAATTGTTATGTTCTTTCTTTTCAGATGTTGATGTTAACTATCCTGTCTCATTTCCATTTAATCATGCTTCGCTTTTGCTTTGCCTTTTGATATGCGGTAACAACTGAGGTGAATTGCCTTCCCCCAAACAGCTATTGATGATTAACCCACTTCTAAGGCTATTGACAGGGAATGCAAGGATGATCTCATTTTATATTCAAACTCTTATAAGTATGTTTGAAGGTGTAAGAGTACGTTTTCAAAATATCAAAAATGAATTAAATTCTTCTTCATTTTCTGTAGTTCTTCTTTGATGTTCAACTTGAGTATTATGTTGCAAGACGATGATCTCATCGATCACACTGTCACCTTATCTTGTATTAAATAGCTTTGATGTTCACCGTTTAGAACGTATCCGTCTCTAAATAATCTTACATGGATCGTGTGGAATCAGATAACCAATCATACTATGTATACCAAAATGAAAATATTTTAAATCGGTATGCTTCTCATACCTTGCAACAATTGACATTTTCTTTAACGATCCCATGGATAAACTCTATATCTTCCCTCTTCTTCCTACTTCCCGAAAAACGTCGTGGTCTTACTTGACGTACGGTGGAAATCCTTCGTCTTATTTGGTACTGCTATGGAGATGAATGGTCCAATCATTGACAGAAACAACAAATAGCTGTATTGTCTGAGCAATCAGATAATGTAAATTCTTTGTTTTTAAGGTTTAATACAATTTAAAATCTAATACAAATTTCTCTTTCCTCTTTGACACAAATCGTACTAGATGATTTGACAAAACACTCAAAATCTCCAATTAGACTTTTTTCCTTCTTTAACTGCTATAAATGATAGATTCCTATCTTTCTATTCTCTAAATACATTAGATGCAAAATCTATTAGCAAACTTAGAAATAATATTTTAGAACGCTTGCCTTTTACGATCTCATCAATATCACTATTTTTTCTTCATTTACTTTGGTATAATACTTAGTTCTGTATTCGTTTGCCGATTATAAAACAATAATTTAAGTGAATTGAACCAATTAGATACATATCGTTTTTCATTTTCACCTGTGTCTTACTCGAGAAGATTCTATGAGTTTACTTCTTTACTATGACTGAGCTATGGTGATGAGACGATCGTCTCTTAGTTAAGTAGAGTCGTCGACTGTTTATCCTTCTGCATCATGAGCATTTACAATGCTTCTATCTCATGGGACTCTCCTTGCCTACCTCCTACTAACTCTGGGCATCTCGTATAGTGTCTTATACCAAAAAATAACTATTATTCTTGTATATAAATCCAAAATTATCGAAATGATTGTCACTTCTCTGTCATAATTGCCAAATTTTCACACTAGTATAGCAGTGTAACTGAAAATAATTCCAGTGATGTCCTATGATCAAGATACTATATCCCTTAGTTCTTGCATTTCTACAATTTCACTCAGAGTAGTGTAACTTCTGTCACATTATCATTATTTAACTGAATAATACATCTAAGGTAGGAGTCAATCCAAAACTGTGAATCGTGAAAGAACACGGAAATCATTCAAACCAAAAACCTTTATATCAACTTCAGTGGCTACTAATATTCCAATAATTATCATTTCCTTTAAATGACCCTGTAGATTCACAACTTAAATTGTTCCACCATCTTTAGTCAAAAACTATGCGCTATGATCTGAAATAACATAGCACTATATATACAGGAAATATATATAATGAGTGTGAATATATTCACACGCTATATAATATTATAAATATAGATATAAACTACATTTAACTAATTCACACTATAATACTTCGATAGATATTCATATTTAGATCCAAGGGTAATTGTACTCTTAACTACAAAAATAAATACACATATACATTGACATAATATCCTTCTCAAATTGTAATTAACAATACACTAAAATTAAATTAACCTTTCAGTAATAAAACATAGTCGCTAATTTTTTCCTTTTTAAATCAATTCACCAATATTACTCAAACTCCATATTTCAGATCAAATCCGCCCTAGAATCAGTCTGGACAGTACTCAACATAGAATATTATTACTACTCTCTATATTTGCGAATCAACATCATTACTGTGTTAATATATTTTACCTCACGTGTTCCTTACTGCCTACCAGTTTCGAATCTGTTTATCATGTACTTTTATCATCAAATTGCAGCATTCATATATTTGTATTAATATTTAATCTTTTAATCCTCGATTAAATTACCCAGGTGGAGCTAGTAAACTTAGGCACTAAACGATACTCATACAACTAACTTTGACGACGCTCTTAACAATTACGTCCATCATTAGATTAATCCATAGACAGCAGCCTTGTCTACAACATCACTATACGACCTAGACAGTCATAAACGTAACTTCTAGACTTTGATGACCATCCATCCTTACGACACATTTGAATTCACATCGTTTTTCCATTCACCTGAGTTTGAGCACTTGATCTGGTGTGATTTCGTGTTGCAGGATCGTTTTTCCAATGCGGATGCCATTCGGATTTTTTTTTGTGACCAATTGGCACAAAACAAAACTCTAAAGTGTTAGCAAATGAACAATTAACCCTAGTAAGGGGCTCACTAAAAATAAACAAGTCGCTTTATCTAAAAACAACTCGGCGAGCTTCGGTCATTCGGAAAGCAATCGTCCAGTCAATGTACTTTTTGCTTTGAATTTGCATTCGTGAACAAGCGACCAATAGATAACTAGAATTAAGCGGTCAGGTCTTTGAAATCTCTCTGATGTAACTTAACAAGACTAAAAATGCGTTTAAATTAGATTGTATTCTAATCATTATTTCTATCAATTCTCTACTTATATTATTACAGAAACTATCTAAACTCAGATATAAACTGCTGCATCGTATGAAACCACAACAAAGCTGTATAGTTACTAATTTATCTGAATGAAATATCATTTCGTCAAAGAACTCATCGTCTCTAACTAGTTTACTACGTCAACCATATTCTAGTAGATCTTGCTAAGCAACTCAATGTAAGATATGTCAAGCCCAATTATATACACAACCAATATATAAAGTATAATACTTTATAAAGTCCACACTCTTGGTTATATGCTATACTATATATATAATCGTAATATATATTTAATACTATTTATTTATCATATATAATTTCTATATATATTATATAGTTATATAGATATATTATATACTATATATATAATATATATATAATATATATATATATATATATATATATATATATTTATATTTATATTCTAGTAATTGCCCTATATTTGTTGACAATCGATATGGGTATTTACCTTTTTTGCAGGCCGCTGTTAGGTACCATTCACATATTATTCTTTCTCGGTTTACATTAGTTTAGGGATAATTCTCACATTTTTATTTACTCAATTATAGATATATTCCTAATTTCATTTACCTTAGTGGCTAAATATAAACTGTACGCAAAATGAGATATTATTAGTTGTATATTAAAATTAGTGAAAAGCTGTAACTCTATCTCGTTTCTAATCACACACTAGCGTTTTCATTTATCCCATTTATATATCGTCTACAACGCATTGAATCATTTGTTTGTGATAGACTACCAAGTACTACTGCTCACAACTAAATCTTTCAGTTTTAGTAAGTAGCGGAATAAGCTTAAAAATCTTATAGTATATACCTTTATATAATATATATATATATATATATATATATATATATATATATATTTATATATATATATATATATATAATATATATATATATATTATATATATAATTATACTATATATATATATATATATATAAAGTAAAATCTTTTATATAATAATTTAATTTATTTAATAATTAGTAAGGGCATTATTTTAAATTAATAATTTTACATATATATATCTATCTATATACATATATAAATAGCAGAGGATATCATTATTAAGTAATATAATATTAAATTTATATATATATACTATTTATTATATATTCTTATAAATAATTATATTACTTACAGGTAATATATATAATAAATAAAATATATATTATATATATATATATATATTATTATATATATATATAAATTATATAATATAAGATCATATATAAAACTATTACTGTAAATTACCGTATATATTATAATAATAATAAAACATATATATATATAGTATTTACATATTTAATGCCATCCTTATATGAGATATATATTATATATATTAAATATATATATAGTATTATAATATTTTAATAATAATATATGTAATATATTATATATAATACTATTATATAGCTGTTTTAATAATATATATAGAGATATAGATATTATATAATATAGTATTATAAAATTATACTATATTATGAAATTTAAGATCACTATATATATATATAATATAACCGTAATATATATATATAGTAATATATCTATTATATTTAATTAAAAATAATAGTGCATCATTCTTAGTATTATATAGTATATATATATACTATATATATATATATAATATATATATATATATATGTATATATATATATAATGATATATATATACTATATATATATATATAATATATATATATATATATATATATATATATATATATATATATATATATATATATATTATATATATATATAAAATATAAATATATATCAGCAGAAGAAATATGGTAGATACTTCAGTCGCTTTACAAGCGACAAACAAAACACTTGAATTTTTATCCTCCTCTTTAGACTTAGAGTCCGAGCTAATTCTTTATGTCACCTAAACTTTGGGAAAGTGAATAATTTCGCTCTCACATTCCTTTGTAAAACCGCCAATTCTCCCATGAACAACACCCTTAAACTCGAGTTTCTGGACCCTGCATGTATCTTCTCGTCTGTAATGTATGAATTATCACGCATATCAATCTTACTTAACAAAATCGGAACCGCTTTCAAAGTATAGAAGCTTGTCGTTTCCCGAGTTGTAGATAGAATTAAAAATTCTATTCCTGCCTTTAGTTTGCCACAGGACCAAGTGTTTATATCTGCTCTCCCAATTATCATCTGTATATATATAATAGGGTCCTTACTACTACTAATTATATCATCTAATATATATTTATTATACTATATTAATATATCATATTATAATATATATATATATATATAAGTAAAACTTAAGTAAAGATTATTAATATAATATATATATATATATATATATATAATGCTCAGAATATATATGATGATTGTATATTATATAGATAATCATATTAACATGCCTATAGTTATACGACTCTTCGCTTATGACCTAGTGATTATATATATATATTGATTAATATTAGGTATTATATATATAGATGATTATAGTCATGATTAAAACTAGTATAATAGGTATATATAGATAATACTATAAAGTATATCATATAGATATATAAAGTATAATATAAATATATAGAGTATAATTATTCAATTTATACTATATATATGAGTATATAGTCTAATTACTTATAGTAATATTATACCTTATATATATATAAAGGATAAAATAGAGTATATAAACGTAAATATAATATATATTATATGAAGTAAAGGATTGCACACTACATTTTTGTATAGTATTTATATATATATATATATAGTGTGTGTATATTATATATAATAAATACCGTAATATAGTATATTATATAATATTATATTATATACTAATTCCGATATATTATATTATATGTTACTTTTATCTATTATTATATTAAAATAATTTATAATTATAATATTTAATATATAAATTACATATATAAATTATCATTCTAATGAGTAATATCTTATACGCTAAGGTATAGGACATACACGGCTAATTACTATATATTTCGTGTATACGCGCTTCCTGTATTAACTTAAATATACCACTATATGTGTATAGTTGGCACCCGAAATACTAAGGACTCCCTATTGTGAGTGTATTCCTATATCGGCGACTATTATAAGTCTATAGCTGCCTGATTGATGATTTAGTCCACATAACTATTTATACACTAAGATTTTAATACACTTTCTATTACAATCGAGTTCAGGGTTGGCATTAATCTATCGCTTTATTACTTCTCTGAACCGCTTATTAAATTTATAATTTAATATATAAACATGCTTATAATAAATCCCTGGATCCCCCAAATCGAACCGTTTGGAGGGATCAGACAGACAGGAGACCTAGACTCATTAAATCTATAGATAATAGGTATATATATATTACTAGACTGGATGTG
>JABUQX010042547.1:7500-10000 GCA_015478945.1 Trachelipus rathkii | reverse complement strand
TTACATAACCCAAAGCCCATCTTTTAACAAAAAATAATAGTAGAGCCTTGTGTAGCATCCATACAGTGGATTACATATCTACAGTAAAGGTGTTAACCATTATTTGGCAATAGCTAAACTTTTTCCCTCAAATATACTTTCCTGCCTTCTGAAAATGAAAATAATTTCTGTGAATATATGGGGAGACTGGAAAGGAGAGTAAATTTTGGGCTAGTACTGCTATGTTTGGAAATTTAGTTTGTCACTTTCCACCAATTAAGGAATTCTTCTTTTACCAGATTAGAAATTGATTTTCTGTGGTTAAAAAAATTTCAATTTCTTAAAGAATTTCACCTTTTGAAGAACCACTGTTTTTTCTTTTTTTTTTCTTTCTTAAATAACTGACTCGCTGTCACTTCCAAAATTTATAAAAACTAAGTAACTTGCAGTAATTCTTTTCATATCTCTGATGATTTTGAGGGGACTGGCCAAATCTAAGTCATTGTAGATAATGCTCGGGTCTGAAAATGGATGATGACTCATCGCCTGAACCTTCTGCTGTACTGCTAACTACTATTATCACTTTCTACATTCAATTATTTGCATATTTCTTCAAGAATCCATTTTTTACTCAATTCTCTTATTTCATTAGAAAATAAAGTGTTTGTATTCATTGTGTCTCACTACAGCTACGTAAAACAATATAATCTTCTTTTGATATATGATCTATTGAATCCTTTTCTCTTCCTTTTTATTCATTAAAGTCTAAACTCTAATCCTTTCTTAGCTACTTCTTTAAAGTCTTGAACTCTGTTTGTCCATCCGCAGAGTTGAGAGATATTGTGAAGAGCTCAAATATGGAGAATAATTGATGATAATTGATTTTGCTTTATAGTTTTCCTAACCATGAGAAATGTTGCAAAAACTCTTAGAATTTTTTCGCAAATATTTGCCATTTATTAGCAATCAAAGCTTAAATGATGATTATTCTATAATATAAACTTGCAGAGTTTTTCAAACATTCAATTCATTTTTAAGAATCAAATATGCTATTCCACTTAGTACTTAAACACTTGACATTGCATTAAGTGGCTTGCAAGTGATTGATCAAGTATCGCTGGTATTCATTGGTAAGTTCATTCACAGCTTAAATGATTGAAATGTGTACAAATATTCCTACATTTCGTTAATTAAATCACCTGTGTATTTGAGAAAATAACGCATGTTTAATAACAATTAAAGTTTATGAAAAAACAGAAAAACTTGTGATCCTGCAAAAATAGTTCAAACTCATCTTATATGCTGCATTCTCGTAAGGATCCAAATGGATTTTGTTAGGAGGAATTCCCAATTATTCATCATAATTTCAAAACTCATAGTGATTTTAAATTCCAGAATGAGAACCTGGGAATACTTGCAATGGAGTACAAGTCCATTTTTTTAAACTCGCTGGGTAGCCAGAGCTGCCAGATATAAAGAAAGTAAAAGACTCGTGATTGAATTATTTAGCTCTTCTATATATCTGCTAGTTAACATGATATCTGATCAGCTTAGAGAAGATTCTCGAATTACTGCTATCATAATTCCTGTATGAGTAGGTGAACATCTTCCATACAAAATATATTCATACTAGGAATAAGATATTTGGTTGAGATGGGCAATAAGATTCTATTGAATCCGATTCTCCTTCAGTGACGGCTAACATGAGCGGTTACTCATTGCGATAAAATTCATATTTTCTGTAATTTGGGTCATTATGATAATTGCCAATCTTTTTTGAGAAACTCCCTTCAAAACTTCACTTATCTCACAGCTGGGATCATTGCTCTTTTAGTGGTTTCCCCTGCTTCAGAAAATTTACAAGACCTCCCTTTTTACTATTAAAAGCTATTTGGACTCCAGATATTCCTTTCCGATGATGATTTCCATGATGCTTCATGAAGTTTGGCGTTGTACTAACGTAAGATTTTATGTGAAAGTCTAGAAAACTATGTTTATACATTTCTTTATGTAAACGAAAAGTTATAAGAAATTCCGAGTTCCCGCCGAATTCCGCCGGAATTGCTTTTTGTGATCCCGCTTAATCTGGTTCCGACAGGAACTGAAAATATTCAGTTCCGAGTACACCCTACAAATAATATATATATTCAATTTGTATATGGCAAGAAATGTTTAGAATGATGGAGAATGGAGATGAGAGGAGGGTGCCCTACCTATTATATGCGGAGGATTTGGATTTTGTGTTGCTATCTGAAGACGAGGTTTGATGAGGATTGTAGAGAGATTTGCAGGGGTTAATAAGAAGGGTTTAGAAAGTAAACGATAGATAAGAGTAGGGTTATGGTTGTGAGTGAGCAGTCATTCAGTGTGAAGTTTATGTTAGATGGAGAGCAACTGGAACAAGTGCTGAGTTAAATATTTAGAATATGTTGGAATGAAAGGGAACGGATGATATACAGAGTGTATGTAGTAGGACAAGTTAACAATGGCAGGATGGTGGCTGGATGCAAACCATGTAAAT
>JABUQX010042547.1:0-5000 GCA_015478945.1 Trachelipus rathkii | reverse complement strand
TCTTATTAATATGTCTCATCTATTGCTTTGCATTGGACCTGGATGAGGACCCTTCGTGTTTGGGGTCGAAACGTCGCCCAATTTTATATTTTAAGTGGTTTTAATATTTTACATCTAAATAAGCAAGTTTTATTTTATATTTTTTATATATATATATATATATATATATATATATATATATATTATATATAATATATAATATATATAATATATATATATATATAATATATATACTATATACTATATTATTATATTATATATAATATATATATATCATATATATATATATATAGGTAGTATGACCCAACACGATTCATACGACCCTTTTCGATCATGAAGGATGAGGCTATAGATTGAAACTTGGAATAGTAATCTATGTATGGGCATAAAGCATGTAACCGTTGTAAATTTCAAGTCTGCTAGGATGTATATAGAGGGGGTCACCCCCGAGGGTCGACTACGAATATTGCGCTTACGCCTCATGTGGCAGTGATCATGAGAGAGCAATATTAGGCTAAATAGTTATAGGCTTAAGAGACCGTGATAGGTATCTCGTCGCAGAGAGAGTACGTCAGGTGCGCGCGGAGCGCGCGCGACATACACATACAATACACATTATATTATATTATTTCAATTACGTCCGAAGAAGTGATCCAGAAAGGGATCACTTCTGAGTTGTTTTTTAAAACCCTTCTGCGCTGCCCTTCAGCGACTCCGAGTCCGCACTGCACTGCACCTGCACCGGTCCGCACTGCTCCGCCACCCGCGCCTCTGCTCCGACATTTATCTATAATTAAGTTAGATCATCGTAGTCGTTGCTAAAACTTCTGGAGGTGATATAGATTGATAAGGTAACCTCATTGTAGATTACGAAGTTACGTCCCACTGGGGTCCCCCGAAGGGGAGACCCCACCCCCTAAAAAAAAAATTAAAATTGATCGCTATAAAGCTGAAATTTGGTGAGCAGGATTCAGAGGTTAATTTCTTAGAAGAGCTTGATATGGGAATCTGATGGAGTTGGCTCGGCACGAGTGCTGGAGCCACTGCGGCTGCCGTGTAATAAACATTCGTATAACAACAAATTGGGTGTTGTGTATATAGGTTATCCGAGTCTGTAGATTTCGAACAATAATGTTTCAGAATCATAAAGAATAAAAAATATAAATAAATAAAATAAATAAATAAATAAATAAATAAAATTTCTTATTCTTTCTGTTTATAACTTACAAATTTACGTTTTTACATGACCCTAAATCAGAATCAGTAAATCAAACAACTCTCCCCACTCCACCTCCCCCTACTCCCTCCTCCCATCTATTGACTAATTGATTCAAAGTCAACATTTCGTGTTAATCATTTATGATAAACATAACATTAAAAATCAAGTTCTTCGTATACAAAGATCAAACAACAATATAGTTGCTGACGTAACAAGTTTTCGACAATTAATAAAGCTTACTTAGCATCATGTGAACTATGAAAATAACCCACAACGACAAACCTACCCCATCTTTAAACAGAATAAATGTTAAACGTTAACAAAGTGTGTCGACACTTAACAGGCAGTGAAGTAACTAACATAAAATCCAAAAACGTAACTTATTCACACACTTTTTCAAGCATACCTCTAACATAGCAATGTTAATTTTACATTAACCATGTAATATTTAACAAAACATTTACTATTAGCCTTGTGTTAATTATCATTAACAGACCAGCCGAAAGTATGCCTAACGATAACAAAGTTCATATTAATAAAGTCAGCCATTTGCAACATTACCAGAAACTAAGAATATAATATACAACGACAAACCTGATACATCTTAAGTAAGAATAAACTGCTAGCATTAACAATCCAAACTTACAAAAGTAAAAGTAACTAACAAGACTCACAAAAACATTAATACATTCAACTTATCAAACATAATCTCCAACATAGTTAATATTTTACAAAAAATTTAGCATAAACCCGTACCTACCAGCATAATTATATTTCTCGTATACTTTACAAACAAGTAAAAGTTTTTTACTCTCTGTAAAGCTAAACTTTGAACATTACTACTAACATTCACACACACACACACACACACACACACACCAACAACAACCAGACAATAAGAACAGCCATCATCATCAATTAGTCAATAAATCGAAACATACGAGGGAATAAAACAAGTTTTCGTATTCTTATAACATGATAATTATTCATGAAAAAGTCGTTATATAAATATGATTAAAAACCATGTATAATACATAAAAATAATAAGTTTATGTTTAAATATAATTAAATTTCATCTGATCAGCGAACATAGGATTCAAGTTGGGTAAGCTCTATATATCTCTCTAAAGATTCAACATCCTTGAAGAAGGAGAAGTAATAAAATGCCTTCAGCAACACGTAACAATTTTTGGCGATATGACATTCAACAGCACTCTAGTTTTCTCTTACAAGAGAAGAAGTAAACTGTATCCAACTGATAGGTTATTAACGCACTCCGTGTATTAACTGAATTATACGGGAGAAACCATAGTTATCGGTTGTAAAATATCCCAGACTTACACCATGCTGCTATATGCTATTAAGTCCTCAAGTAGTCAACATTCCGTTTAAGGTGCGATGTTAAATTCGTGTTTTATTTTTACAGCAATCCTGTAATATCTTCAGATGTGAACGTGTGACCTATTAACACGTACGCATTGAAGGTCACACACATCGATGGTTTCCAATAAGATTTGCGTTACATCAATTGGTTTTAATACCGTCACATGATGAGAACGCAGCGTCTATATTCTATTATCACCTCTCACACGGTCACCTCTGATAGATATTACGACTTCGTCGACCATCGGATAACACAACTTTATCCTCTAGCCAATGACAGCTGCGATATTGATAATTTGAGAATATCCATCAGCACAAACGAAATAAAGGTCTATTATTGAACCTTTGGCAGGAATACAACCAAATGTTCGGTATCCATCCGGTTTTAACGTATTAAATATAAATGACAACATCGTTGGGCACAATAACAGAAGCTCCTTGTGAAGATAATCAACAACAATTAGAGATGCAGGAGATAGTCATCTAATCAGTACAGCGAAAAAATGTCCACTGACGGACAATCGTAAGCTAAACAACCTGATAGTAAATAGAGAGTACTTTTCTTTCAAAACCCCAGATCAGGAAGAATTAAACAAGCAATACAACGCACGAACGAACCATATCAGTTCAAAAGGGTTTATATTCTCCAACAACAAAAACAACAAACAACAACAACAACAACAACAACAACAACAATAACATAGTAAAAAAATAAGTTCTTTATATACTAACCAACGAATAATATGCTAACGATAACAAATTTTGGTGGTTTTCAACGTAATAAGCTAAAAGCATACCAGAACTAAGAACTATACGTACAATAACAAAATCAACACACCTTAGCATAGAATAAACAACTAACATAACAAATTCCTTACTTAACAACAGTTTAATACCTAGCCACAGCGGTACAAAACGGTATCTATCACACTTTTTCAAGCTATCTCTAACATATCAATTGTTAATTTTACACGTTACAAGCATGATTTACGTCTAGCATTAGAGTATCATTCCGGATAAAACATAGCACACAAAATGAGGTTCATTTATATAGCTAACCATCAATATATATAACATAACAAGGTTTTCATATTAATTTAAGCAACATAGCATCATATTGAACTAAGAAAAATCAATGCTTACAACGACGAATCTATCACAATTAAGCATGAATTAGATAAACTGTTAAGCATTAACAAAAGTCCACTTACACCTGTAAAAGTAAAACACTGCCATATCAAAACGTAACGCTATTCATACTTTTCCAAACATTATCTCTAGCAATTAACGATTAATTTTCCATTGAACACAGATAATATTTAACAAGAAATTTATCCCATAACCTTGTATTTATTATCATACAGAACAACGAATAACTGTAAACATAGCAAAAGTTTAATTCAAACATAACACAAAAAATAAGTTTCTTTATATACTAACCATTCGAGTATCAAGCAAACTAACAGACGTTTTACATTAATAATAAACCCAACCAATAACATAACCCTGAAACTAAGAATATCTAATGTTACAACGACAAACCCAACACACCACTAACGTACGAATGAACCACAACATGTAAAAACTTGCCGCCATTAACAACAGTTAAAGTACATAACACTTTGCGTCCAAAAACCGAAGTATTCACACTTTTTCAATGCATATCTCTAACATAATCAATGTAATTATTACATTAAAATCGTGATTTAACAAAAGTTTAGCCATAAAAAGTGGTAAGGACATGATTCAAAAGGATCGAAATATTTAAATAATTTTAATAAAAATCACATTTATAGTTAAACTATCGTTTTCAGAAAACTTGAAATATTCGAAAAGTACGACGCTTACAGAAAACCGAATACATATTTGGAATCAGCCTATGAAATTTGTATGACATATATATATACTATATATAATATATATATATAATATATATATATATATATTATATATTTAATATATATATATATATAATATATATATAATATATATATTAAATAATAATATATAATATATATATATTAGGGATGGAGCCGACGATGGGACAGAGGGGGGGACGTTTCCATACCCCGTAAGGGGAGGGGCGGAGAACCCCCGCGACAGCCCAAAATACAAAGAGCCGGGGTTCGGACCCTCCCCGGGGAAATAGTCGCTACCCTGTACGTTCCCGAAGCGCCGAGAGACCCCATCTTTGCGGTTTTTACCCTGGGTATTCCTTCAGTTTGAAAAACACCCAAAAAAATATAAAAAAAACTATTATAAAAAAATAATTTGTTAAAAAATATATTAAAATATTTTGAAACTTTTGAAGCAGTCCTGGTTACCACATTTAAATTTATTTTAGCACATATACTAGCAAAGTGTTGAAAAAAAAAAACAAAACAAAAATTAAACGAGA
>JABUQX010042546.1:0-13003 GCA_015478945.1 Trachelipus rathkii | reverse complement strand
CAAAGAGAAAAGCAATGTACTGATGTTTACCACATGGTGAACAAACCAATAATTGAGATAGAAGGAGTCAAAGTGGTGGGAAAAATAAATGAAGGTAGTTTGTTACTTTAAAAACAAAAACATGTTTAAAAACATTTAAAAAGGCTGCATTTCATAAATAAGGCCCACACCTTGGCTATCCAAACAGGTTCAGTCATTGAGAAGAGCTGCAACAAACTGCTTATAGGGAAAACATACTGGAAAAATGTGGCACTCCCAGCTATTTTATATGGATCCAATGTAATGTGCTTCACAAAACAAGAATTAGATAAGTTACAAACAATTAAAAACACAGTATACAGGAAGATACTAGGAGGGACTAGGTACACCCCCCCTGCAGTTCTGAGGGGAGAGATTGGAGCATCATCAATGCAGGCGAAGAATAATAACTAACAAGTTAAAATATGATTGAATCAATACATCAAAAGAAAAAAAAAAAGTCTTAAAAACTTTGTTATACCAGTGGTGAGCTTGCAAAATTTTAATAGAAGGACTTGCACTTGGATACCATGGACAAAAGTTATGTTCAGACATAGTAGCAATAGAAAGGCTTGACAAGAAAGAGATTGCTGAAAAAAAGTAAAAGCTTGGGACCTACATCAATGGCAAGAAAGAAATAGGAGCAAAGAAAGTCTACCATTGTTACCGTTAAGATGGACAATAGGCAATTGAAGAAAGAAAGCTCAGATTACGACAACTCCTTCTAGTCAGTGATACTTTTCAGGGCCAGATCCAATACTTTGAACCTAAAATGGAGGAACAGGTTCTCAAATGGCGAAAAATTAACTGTTGACATAATGTGGCAGTTGAAAGAAGACCTGGATGACACTCTCAATTTGTATCTGCCCAGAATATGAAGACTCTTAGGAATTAACTCCATGGAATTCAAAGACCCATGCAGAAAGACCTAAACGCAGGCTTTGCTTGGGAGATGGCTATTTTGAATCTCACAACATGAGGAAGTTAAATACATTTTGGGACAGATGCTGGGAATAAGAGAAGAACAAGAGTCTTCAAAACAAATGACGGAAATAACAATCGGTTGATTGATTTAAAATAGGAAATAATAATAGTAAAATTGCAAATGATAATACATAATACATAATATAATAATAATGGAAAATAACAATAATAATAAAAATAATAATGAGATAATAATAATAATAAAATTAATAATTAATAATAATACTGTTTAAGTTAAAAACAGATAAAATAAAAAAGTAATAATAAAGAATAAATAACAATAATTAATTAATCAATATCTATTCATAGGGATTAAGAATTAGTGGCTAGGAGTGATAGAGCCCACTCGGTAATTTGAGAAACGGTTTTCGCATCACTTTAAAGGCAAATCAATATTCCTTTAAAAAAAAAAAAAAAGAAAAAAAACAAAAAAAGCATCAAATTTTTAATAAAGCGGTGATGTTGGCAGTGCTGAAGCCACTAAGGGTTCTTCTATATTCTTACAAAAAAAAATGAAAAATTATTCTCTTAAGTGCAGTGAAATTATCGATAATGAAATATATAGTCTTGGCTATTCTGACTATTTAACAATTGTATTAATAGATTGAATAAAATTATTGTTTTTAATATTATTGTCTTATATATTAAAGGTCCTATGATACCTCAAATAAATGATATGACTGTGAATTTAGAATAACATTTATTTTTATCGAATTTTTTATAATTTTTATAGAATTTAACAGGAATCCTTAGGAAAGTGAATGTAATCCTTTTAATCTTCTCATTAATTGTAAGTTTGTATAATCTTTATATAAATTTAATAGAAATTTCAGGAAGGTACATGTAGACAGTTTAAAATAGATATATTAATGTCTCTGATAGTCCTGCAGGTCCATTTTTACTCCTTCATTATTTAAATAATTTATTTTTTATTTTATAATGATGTATCGTATTTTTATTTTATTTCTATTTTTGTTTATTTCATTTTCTTTTCTTTTATTTTTCTCGTTTTATATATTTACTAGAGTTTTACAAATATGTTTATATCTTTAAAGTTATAATTGAAAGTAGCTGAGTTAGTATCCTTTGAGTATTTTTAATATTTTATTTTTCGTTAATTATTTACATAAGTGCCTCTAAACAGATTTTTATAAAATCACAGCATAGACTCTAGAAAAATAGTAATAAATGCAAAGAAAAAATTATTTTTAGGTTCCTCTTTAGGAGAAAAAAGTTACAGCCTCTCAAAAGTTATTAAAACTCCCTTCCATAAGGTTTTCTTATTAAAAAACTGCAACGGGCCGGGAGATTCGGTTTTAAGACTATCCTAGTTCAGGGTACAATAAGATTTGTTAAGTATACACAGAGAAATCTATGTATACAAACATATCATAAACTGAACTAGTAGGGTCCTAAACGAGACCTAACCTAGATGGATCGACCGATGCCGCTTATACCTAGAATTAAACATTAAATGATAAATCCAGGTTAGGTCTCGGTTCAGGACCCTACAAGTTCAGGTTATGACTATGTTTTGTAAGTATTCTATGTATACATAAACCTTATTTGTAACCTGAATCTAGTATCTTGGTTCCTTAAAGCCGATCTTGAAAGCCCATTCATTTTTATAAGACAAACCTTATCGGGAAAATGCCAAACTTTTGAGAGGGTTGTATCTTTTTTTCCTAAAGAGGACGACAAATAATTTTTCTTTCCATTTTCATTACTTTTTTCTTGAGGCTAAGCTGTGATTTTGCACAAATTATCTATTAGGAGCACTTATTGTAAATAATTACCTTATTTTTTATTTAAATTTTTTCATTTTCTCTTTTCTTAAATTTCATTTTATCTTGATGTTTATTATTATTTTATTTTTGTTTTTATTTTTGTTTTTCATATGTAAGTTATTGGTTTTATTTGATATTTACTTCATGCCTATTTTATTATTATTTTCATTTTCTTTTATTTTTTCATTAAGCTTTATTTTCTTGTTTATATATTAATTGTAATTCATAAATATGTGGAACTTTATTTACAAGTGTATGTAATATATTTATCTACTTCTATGTTACCTTTTCTTTATTTTGCTCTTATTTTTGTTCATATGTATATTTTCATACTGTACTATTCAGTCATACGTATATTTTAAAACTAGCTGAAAGAGTTATCGAATTTAAATTACAAAAGATTTTTTTTTACAGTCTCCAAAAGAGTTAAAGAATCAGAAACAGTGGTGCGCCGATGTTAAGGCTTTACACGACCTTATAATAAATAAATAAATAAATAAATAAAGATTTGACTTTAAGAATCAACTTTTTCCAATATTAAATTCTTTATCAAAAAAACTTGATTAAAATGTTGGTTTATCATCCTACTTTTGAAGGGCTACAGTATTCACAAATTACGGATCGTTGATTTAGTTTTTTTTTTTATTACATTCATAGGTTGAATCTCAAAATTTAAAATTTAGATAGGATTATTACTCATACTATTAAATTCATATATGTAACCAGCCAGTTACAATAAATAATGTTCTTTTATTGGATATATTACATTAATTTTATTTCTTTATTTTTTTAATTTTTTTTAATTAAGATATTTTCTCAGTATGAAATAGTATAATTTAATTTTTATTTTATTTTATTTTTTTTTTCACAGAAAAATAAGTTGACCTTGTGACTAACATTGCATATAAAGTAGAATTAAATTTAAAATGGACGTTTTAAACAGAATTAAAGTTGGAAATGATGACCACCCTTATAATATTAATAATAAACAGCAAAGAATTGAGGTTATACATCAGGAGCAGCTTATTATGGATTGCAGTCCGGAAGATATTAATCCAAGATTTGATAGTTTGCAAACAAGGGAAGAATTTGTCATAGCAAAAAATAATGAAAATGATGATAAATCAGAGTCCAAGAATCATTTAGAAACTATTAAACCTAATTTGAAGTGGAACAAGTACAAAATCAAGTTTTTAGAAAAATGGAAATTTGACTGGAGACTGAGAGGTTAAATATATATATATATATATATATTATATATATTATATATATATATATATATATATTTATATATAATATATATATATATATTATATTATATATTATATAATATATATATATATATATATAATATATATAATATATATATAT
This sequence comes from Trachelipus rathkii, assembly GCA_015478945.1. Taxonomy (NCBI): domain Eukaryota; kingdom Metazoa; phylum Arthropoda; class Malacostraca; order Isopoda; family Trachelipodidae; genus Trachelipus; species Trachelipus rathkii. The sequence continues at coordinate 8,843 of JABUQX010042546.1, read as the reverse complement.
ATATATATATATATATTTAGTGATGGGACGATTATGAAATTTTTGCCGATGACGATGACGATGACGCGTTAATTGAAAAAAAAAACTATTTTAAAAAATATCTCTCTCTCTCTCTCTATATAATATATATATATATATATATTATATATTATATATTATATATAATATATATTATATATATATATATATATAATATAATATATATATATATATATATAAGGGTGGGTATCATTAAATTGCGAAAAAATTCATGCATGAATATTCTTGCTTAAAATATAAGATAATATGTGTCAATAAACATTTCACCGAAAACGCCTCGTTTCCAAGATACAAGGTGATGAAACCTATTTAAACATTAAATTACAATAAACAGTAAACTAAATTTGGAAAGGTAATTAACAAATTCATTCAATTTATTCAATTATAAGAATACATACATTACTGCACAGAAGAAAATATACAACAGAAATAGTACGAAGCAATGGTGCACTAAGGTTATAACAAATGTTGAAAATGAGCACCCCCAGCGGCAATACAAGCCTCTATTCTGCAACGCATTGATTGGCGGACACAATCAAATATACTGTGTGTGTGTGCCGAATTGTGTCACAAGATGCGATTATGCGAGCCCTTAATTCTTCGGAACTTTCAACTGTTGCTGTATAAACCAAATGTTTCAGGTGACCCCACAAGAAGAAATCCAATGCATTTAGGTCTGGAGACTGCGGAGGGCAAGGTTCTGTACCTCCTCGACCTATCCAACGGCGTGGATATACAGTGTTCAAATAGTTACGAGCAACTAAATTGAAATGAGCTGGAGCGCCGTCGTGCATGAAATACATTTTCGATCTTAATTGTAATGGGACGTCTTCCAGTAGTGTAGGCAAGTCATGTTCAAGAAATTGGCGATAAACGTCTCCAGTAAGCCTCGCTGGTAAAAAGAATGGACCTATCAAATGGTCGCCAACAATTCCGACCCATACATTCAATGAAAACTGGTGTTGATGGCGGCTTTCAACTATTGCATGTGGGTTCTCATCAGCCCATATGTGATTGTTGTGGAAGTTCGATATGGCGTCTCTGGAAAAATTTGCCTCATCGGTGAACAATATTTCTGCTAAATGGTGAGAATTGTCTGCAATTTTCTGTTGCATCCATCGACACAAAGCTACTTTTGCAGGAAAATCTGTTGGTACAAGTTCCTGCACTCGTTGGATGTGATAAGGGTACAGAAGTTGATTTTTCAATACCCTGAAAACTGTTGAATAACTTACATGTAGTGTTGCAGCAATCTTTCTGGTACTTGTTGTAGGGCTGTCCTCAAGTTCTTGGAGAACCTGTTCTTCGGCATCTGGAGTTGATACTGTGCGAGGTCTCCCGTTTCCATTAGTAAGTTTTTTAAAACTTCCTGCTTCTCTAAAACGTTGATGGAGACGTGCAAACATAGTATGATGCGGGATGACACGATTAGGGTACATTTCTTCATAGAGACGCATGGCTGTTAATGAATTACCGTTCGTACGACAGTAAACAAAATGCATATCGCACATTTCACTATTTGTGTAATTCATTTTGAAAATATGAGCAACACTTGAACACAGAACTTGACGCGACACGGACTAGTATATGTATAAATGAAGCGAGATACGGAACTAGTAAATAACAGGTTCGTAACCTTTCCTACGGTGTATTTGTGCTTATTATTAAAGGTTGAGATGTGGTACGGGACGGGCAATGGAATATATCAGATATGTCCCACATAAGTTTCATCACCTTGTATCTTGGAAACGAGGCGTTTTCGGTGAAATGTTTATTGACACATTATCTTATATTTATGCAAGGAATATCATACTGAATTTTTTTTGCAATATTAACAGATACACCCTATATATATATATATATATATATATATATATATATATATATATATATATATATTATATATATATATATATATATATATATATTTTATATATATATATATAATATTTATATATATATATATTTAGAGTACAACTTATTATAATAATTCAAATAAAATTAAAATACTAGTGTTGCGAATCAACAGCAGGATAGAATAAAATATCAAGCAAGAAAGAATTAAGTATATAAAAAAGCAAAGGTACTCTGGAAGAGTATCTTCAAGACAGAAAGAGTTGACATCAATGATCCTTCTGATTTTTCCTATAGGAATAGATTCGAAAGCTGAGAAGAAGAGGAGTGTCTTCAATAGTAGGAAGAATATACATCAAAGTATTAATTTCGTAAACAACATAAGTGTTAATTTAAGTTTTATCTATAAATTGTGAATTAGTTTTAGAATATAGATTTAGGATTTTTTTTAGGGTGTGGTTGTTTGAGCGGGGTTTGGAGCTTGAGGTATTGGGAAGTGCCTCAGGTTGTGGGATCCCGGTAAACGTGCAGCCGAATCAAGTGTGGGAATAGTGGAAAGTAGAGTGGTGAATAAGAGGGTCAGGATAAAAGGGAGTAAGGGGGAGTAAAGAGCTAGGATGGGTAAAAGAGATTAGATTCGAGTGGGTTGTATGAATGTGAGAGGGATAAATGAGGATTTGAAAAGGGAAGAAGTGGGCTTAATGTTCGAAGAAAAAAGGTTGGATATGCTAGGGTTGACAGAAACAAAGCTGAAAGGATAGAAGGAGATGGACTTTGGAAAATTTAAGGGTATGATTTCGGGGGTGAACGAGAGAGTGAGGGCGAGGGAAGGGGTAGGAATAGTTATGAGAAAAGAGTTGTGGGGTAAGGTAAAAATGTGCAAATAGGTGAGTTCGAGAATAATGTGGGTTAAAATGAAATTTGGGGGGGAAATGTGGGTTTTTATATGCGCGTATGCACCAGTAAATGGAGCGAGGGAGGAGGAGAGAGAAAGATTTTGGAGTGAGTTGAATGAATGTTGGGAAAGTTTCGGGGTAAATGATAAAATTTGTTTATTAGGAGATTTGAATGCAGGAGTGGGAAGAGAGGAGATGGGGAGAATTATAGGTCCATTTGGGGTAGGGGAAAGGAATGATAATGGAGAAAGTCTGTTAGAATTGTGTGTTGATAGAAGAATGATAATTGGGAATACTTGGTTCAAGAAAAGTGAAAATCATAAGTATACATGGAAGAGTGAGATAACGGGGGGGGGAGGGCGATATTGGATTATGTGTGTATAAATAGAAAGGATAGGGGCAGATTACTAGATGTAAATGTATTCAGAGGGGCAGGTAGGGGGTTATCTGATCACTATTTGGTGGTTGCTAGATTAAGGGTAGGGGGAGAGGTAACGGTTAGGGAAAGAGAAAATAAGAGGAGAATAGAAGTCATAAAGGTGGAAAAATTAGATGAGGCAATGTGTAGGAGGGAGTTTATGAGGGGTATGGAGGATAAGTGGAGGGACGTGAGAGGGACGGAAATTAGGGAAGTGGAGGAGGAGTGGATGAGATTTAAAGAGACAATTTGTGAAGAGGCCAGAAGGATATGTGGAGTAAAAAAGGTGGGAGCAAGTAGAAGGAAAGGAAGTGAATGGTGGAGTGAGGAGGTGAAAGAGTTGGTGAAAAAGAAAAAAGAGGTTTATGTGAAATGGTTGGGGAATAGGAGAAGGGAAAGCTGGGAGGAATATAGAAGGGTTAGAGTGGCAGCAAAGAGGGCGGTGGAGAGGGCGAAGAGAAATGCAAATAATGAATGGTGTAGAAAAGTGACAGAAAATTTTGAAACGGGGAGCAAGATATTCTGGAAAGAAGTAAATAAAAAAAGGAAGAAGATGGAAGGGTTAGGGGAGAGGGTTAAGGGAGGGGAAGGGGAATGGATAGGAGGGGAGGATAGGGTGAGGAAAAGATGGGGGGAATATTTTAGAGGATTATTGAATGAAATGGGTGGGAGAGATGAGGATGATTTACAAGAGGTGAGGGTGGGGGGGGAAGTGGGGCAGGAAGGGGTTTTGGAAATACAAATGGATGAAATTATTAGGGCGTTAACTAAAGGAAAAAAAGGAAAGTCCACAGGTCTAGATGGTGTGAGTATGGAAATGTTACAGATGGGAGGCAGAGGGGTGGAGGAATGGCTGTATAGGTTATATAAGGTTATATAATTTATGTTGGAGGAGGGGAGAGGTTCCACAGGATTGGGAGGATGGTTGTTTGGTTCCCCTGTATAAAGGGAAAGGGGATAGGATGGAGTGTGGGAATTATAGAGGTATTTGTCTTTTGAGTGTAGTAGGGAAAGTGTATGGGAGAATACTAATTGAGAGGGTGAGAGATTTAACGGAGGAGAGATTGGGGGAAGAACAAGGAGGATTTAGGGTGGGAAGGGGATGTGTGGATCAAGTATTCACGATGAAGATGCTTGTGGAGAAAGGTATAGAAAGGAAAGGGAAAGTGTACGGGTGTTTTCTTGATCTGGAGAAAGCATATGATAGAGTGAAGAGGGGGGAATTATGGAAGGTGCTGGAGGAATTTGGAGTAGGGGGTAAATTAGTTAAAGGTATTAGGGCCTTTTATAGGAATAGCAGAATGTGTGTGAGAGTATTAGGGGGGGAGAGTGAGATGTTTGGGGTAAAGAGAGGGTTAAGATAGGGATGTGTAATGTCACCGTGGCTTTTCAATTTATTTATGGAGAGTGTCTGCAGAGGAATGATGAGGGAGGGGAGAGGGGTGGAATTGATGGATAGGGGTGATAGATGGGAAGTGAACATGATACTATTTGCGGATGATACTGCCTTAGTGGCGAAGAATTCAGAAGGGCTGTAGTATTTGGTGAAGGAGTTTGAGAGGGTGTGTGGACAAAAGGGTCTTAGGATAAACCCAGGAAAGAGTAAAGTGTTAGTGTTTGAGGAGGATGAAACAGATGAGGGGATGGGGTTAGAGATTAGAGTAGGAGGTGTAGTATTAGAAGAAGTAAAGGTTTTCAGATATTTAGGGATGGATTTGGGTAAGGAAGGAGGGATGAAGGAAGAGATAGATCACAGAGTAGGAGAAGGAATGAGAGCATTGAGTGGTCTGAGGGAATTATGGAAAGGGGGTGATTTATCACATAAACTTAAGATAAGTATGTTTGAAAAAATATGTGTTCCAGCGGTACTATATGGGTGTGAAACATGGGGGTTGAATGCTAGGTCCAAGAAGAAGCTGGAAGTGTTTGAGATGAAAGGGTTGAGAGCGGTATGTGGGGTTAGCAAAAGAGAGAGGATTAGGAATAGGGTGATAAGAGAGAGATGTGATTGGAAAAATGGTTTGGTGAGAAGAGCGGAGAAGGGAATGTTAAGATGGTTTGGACATCTGGAGAGAATGGAGGAACAGAGGGTGGTTAGGAGAGTTTGGGAGGCGGAGGGGATAGGAAGAAGAGGAAGGGGGAGACCGAGAAGAAGGTGGATGGATGGAATAAAGGAAATGCTGGAAGAGAGAGGGATGAGGGTGGAGGATGGTAGGGTGTTGGCGAGAGATAGAATGGAATGGAGGAGGTGGGTGGGGGCGAGATGAAGGAAAATATGAATTAGGGAAGCTGCACGTACCACTACCCCGCTTAAGCGGGAATAAGTGTTTGTATAATAATAATAATAATAATAATAATAATAATAATAATATATATATATATATATATATATATACAACATATATATCTGTACATATATATATATATATATATAACTATATATTATATATATATATATATATAAATATATATTATATATATATCATATAATATATAAGCGTGGACAGGAATGGTCAGGGTGTTCCACTCCCGAAATATTTGTATGTGATCAAATTTTTGATTCCTTAAGTCTTCAAATAATAATAATAATAATAATAATAATATATAATAATAATAATAACTAATAATAGTTAATCAATGAAAATGAAAGTATTTAATTAATGGAAATGAGGAGACATGTTTTTGGTCCGATTTCTTAGGTCAAGAGGCTGTTCCTCATACATGTATAAAATATTTAGATACCAGGGACTTAAATGTAAGGTTTCCAAGTTTTGCAGATGATAGCAAATTGGCTACCTCAAAAAGGATTAATGATGGATGTAATAAAGATTTAAAAGATAAGGAGGGAGCTGTAAATCGGTTGATGGATGAGCAGTTTCATTCCTTCTTCAGCTAAATTTTTCTTTCTCATTCATTCCTTCTAAAACTAAATCTTCTTTTCCTCATAATCCATGGTTCGATCGTGCTTATTCTCTGGCCATTCAGGCTAGAGACAGTGCCTATCGGGTGTGGAAAAATTCTCGTTCTCCTATCACTCTCGCTAATTTTCATTCAGACAGAAAATCGTTGCAAGGGAATACTCTTTCGACGGCAAAGCTGGCTTCATCAAAGAATGTGCTGCTAAACCTCCTTGGTTCTCCTACTGACAAATCTTTCATCTCTAGCAACTTTCTGTAATCTGGCCTTTCCCTCCTCTTTATTCGATCTGATCATTGTGTTGCAAATTCTCCAACTGAAAAGGCTAATCATCTTCGGCCCTTCGCTCAACTATATTCTCTCTATGCTCATTTTTTTTTTTTTTTTTTTTTTTTTTTTTTTTTACATATTCCACCACCACTCACGGGCAGAGCCTCTATGTCAGGGAGGGGGTGTTAACGCCAAAATTGCAATCCGCTAAGCGCAAATTACGCAGATGAGCACAGACGCAAGCTTTTAAAATGAGGGAGATTAAATTCAGGCAGGAAACACCAGAAGATGGAAGAAAGTTCCACAGAACAGAGGTGGCAGGAAAAGGAAGCACCGCAGCGAACTAGCCTGGAGTTACCAATATCTAACACAAAACTCGTGAGCAGACACAGCACCCCCCCTTGTGCTGCGAGCGACGAAAGGTGGGTGGTACGCGAGTGGAAAGTTCCATCGAGCACCTGCCGCTACGATACCTATAGAAAAAAGATAAAGCACCAACATCTCTGCCGCAGAGATAGAGGGTCAAGTGAAGTGGGAAGTACACGGAACAGTTATAACTTTTGGCTTTTTGATCGAACCCCTCCAGCCGGGTGACCAGAGCCCCCCCAGATATGAGGGCAGTACTTCCATACATGGGCGGATGAGACTTTTGTATAGCGGAGTAACTGAGAAGAGGAAAAAAGTCTCGCAGTCTAACAACTCCATGTTTCTTTGAAGGCCGCTACGCCCTATGCAACCGTTGTTGAATGTGAGGTTTCCAAGAACATTTTTTTGTTTATGTTGAGGCCAAGGATGTTTTATATTGTTAACAGGAGAGACGAGAGAACCGTCGAAGAGATAGGAAAGTTAGAAGGGGTTTTAGAGAGGGAGATTTGTAGAAGTTGAAGTTTTTTAAAGAAATTTCAATATTTGATACGACCCCACCCGGAATTTCTATCCAGATCAGCGAGAATAGAATCGGAAAGATTGAAGACGAGAGGGCAATTTCTAGAAGTAAAGAGGGAGGCAGAATTGAAAAATGAAGTTGAAGAATGAAAGGGTCGAAGTCATCGGCATAATGAGTGGATAGAGTTAGATGTGCAGGTGAGAAGGTCCATTAATAAAAGTAGGAATAAAGTAGGAGATAAGACAGAACCCTGAGGAACACCACTATTGACAGAAAAAGAAGAAGAAGTCGCTCCATCAACCACAGCCGATATTGAGCGACTTGAAAGAAAGCTAGACATAAGTAAGCAAAGAGAAGGAGGAAACCCAAAGGAGGGGAGCTTGGAGAGGGCAGTGACGCGTGCCAAACGGTCAAATGCTTTTGGATATGTCAAGCGCCACCACGCAAGTCTCCCCGTAGTTCCTAGCACTTTCCCTCCCTCAGTCGTTGAAGCTTCACATGTCACCTATTCCGTTAAAAAGGAAGCCGCTCTGATCCTTCTAACTATCGCCCTGTAGCCCTCTCACGTTTGTATTCTATCTAAGATCTTTGAAACCCTTCTCAACTCACTTCTTAGATCATTTGGAAACTTAATTTAATTTTTATTTTATTTTATTTTATTTTTCACAGAAAAATAAGTTGACCTTGTGACTAACATTGCATATAAAGTAGAATTAAATTTAAAATGGACGTTTTAAACAGAATTAAAGTTGGAAATGAATGACCACCATGCCTTATAATATTAATATAAACAGCAAAAATTGAGGTTATACATTCAGGAGCAGCTTTATGGATTGCAGTCCGGAAGATATTAATCCAAGATTTTGATAGTTTGCAAACAAGGGAAGATTTGTCATAGCAAAAAATAATGAAAATGATGATAAATCAGAGTCCAAGAATCATTTAGAAACTATTAAACCTAATTTGAAGTGGAACAAGTACAAAATCAAGTTTTTAGAAAAATGGAAATTTGACTGGAGACTGAGAGGTTAAATATATATATATATATATATATATATATTATATATATATATATATATTATAATATATATATATATATATATATATATATATATTATATATATATATATATATTTATATATATATATATCTATATGAAATATATATATATATATATATATATATATATATATAATATATATATATATATATATATATATATATATATATATATTAGTGATGGACGATTATGAAATTTTTGCTGATGACGTTGACGATTAATTGAAAAAAACTATTTTAAAAAATATTCTCTCTCTCTCTCTCTCTCTCTCCTCTCTCTATTATATATATATATTTATGTACTCTTTAGCAGACTTAAAATGTGTATTTAAATATATATTATCACATAGATTATATATATTAGGTGTATCATCTTTATTGCGAAAAAATTCAGCATGATATTCCTTGCTTAATATAAGATAATATGTGTCAATAAACATTTTACTCACCGAAAACGCCTCGTTTCCAAGATACAAGGTGATGAAACCTATTTAAACATTAAGTT
>JABUQX010042545.1:85000-90000 GCA_015478945.1 Trachelipus rathkii | reverse complement strand
TATATATATATATATATATATATATATATATATATATATATATATATATATATATAACATATATATATATATATATATATATATATATAATCATTACACCCGCAAGTAACTCTAAATAACTCCATCATCCCTCTAAACAAAACACTTAAAATCTTCGTCTCTTCATGTCTTTGACATCCACTTTACCTTTACACCTCACATTCAAAACATCATAAACACAGCAAATAGAAAACTAAATGTCCTACGAACTCTATCTCAACACAATTTCAGCAATGAAGCAACCACACTGACAACTACATACAAACAATTCTCAAGAACTACAATCAACTATGGATCAACAGTCTGGTACCCTCTAATCTCATCAACCAACAGAATCAAATTACAAAGAATCCAAAATACTGCCCTTAGAACTATCACAGGCTGCCTGAAAACTACTCCAATTCAACATCTACACGAAGAAACAAAAATTCTCCCAATTCAGGATCACCTGGACATGATAGGAACGCAATTCTATGCCAGGGCTCTCGACCCGACCCATCCATGCCATAACTACCTACAAGATCACACTATACACCGTTTAAAATCCCCTCCCTCCTCCGCTGCCCTCTATTACGGCGAACTCTTTAGAACCATCCCCCCTCCTCCAAACAACACATCTCTCTCAAAACATATTCACACATACTTTACACAGCAATACCTCAACAATCGCCCCCCGAGAAAATATCAGCAACACAGAATACTCTCCCACGAGAGATGCAAATCTCACTATCTAGATTGAGATCTGGGCATCACCCAGGCCTCCAGGAATACAGGCACAGTTTTCAACTACAAGATGCAACCTCTCCACTCTGCCGAAGATGCCTAATAGAGGCTGAAACAACCGATCACCTCCTTCTAAGATGTCCCTTACTCAGCCCCTACATAACACACTATCAGATTTCCTCCCTCCATCCCCAATTCTCAAAATGCCGCTCGTAAACTTGCCTACCTCTTTTTTATCTAGAATGACCTCAATCAGTTGTTGCAGCTCTATACTCGTATCACTTTTGGTTTTAAAAATCAATCCAACGTTTCAGACCTTTCTTAACCTTTATTTCTTTCCACTTCTGTTAAACTTTCATTTTCTGGGTTCCATCAATCACCTTATTATCTCTGTTTTTTGTTCTATCTTTTCAGGTCTTTCTAGGAAACGTTTATGAAATTCGGTGCCGCAAGCTTGTCGGACTTGCGGTCGTACTTCAATGGCTTCCCATGGAATAACTATTGCTTTGGCTGGAAGGCTCCCTAGGAGTCATCAGAGATGATGCCCTCTGGCATAGAGCAGTTGATTTTATGTTCTTTCCCTTCAACTAAATTTAACAAATACTGGTTTAACTCTGCGTGCTCTCGTGCTATTCGCCAAAGGGACGCTACCTTCAAGAATTACCTTCTTCATAAAACTCCAGAAACTCATGCTGCTTATATTTCTAACCCGGAATCGTGCCACATCTATTTTTCGTAACACTAAAAACTCTTTTCTGCGTAGAAAATGCAACAAATTTCTGGTTCCTCTTCCTCCCGTCCTTTCTGGCATTCTGCAAAGACTGTCAACTATATTTTTGTTTCTTCATCTTGAGCCTGAACTTCTTGAAATTTTGGCGTAAACCTTTGCCTCTAATTTCCCTTTAGACGATTCCGGAGCTATTCCTACTTCTCCACCCTTACCATCTTCCAACTCATTTATTTCTTATATTTAACTCCATCTGCTGCCATTTCTGTTCCTCCCCATGTCAGCATCCTTCCCAATGCCCATGGTTCAAGATAATTCCTCCAAGAGCTGCAAACATTGAAACATTAGAAAGCATGAGAGTTGGTGGTAAGTCATGCACTATCAGATCCAACCCAATCAAATCATGCAAACCCAAACAGATGTTTCAAAACTGAGAATGGTGAACATGTAGATTTGTATAGCACACAAAAGCTCTATAGATTATATATAATATATAGCCTTATAACTTCACTATTAACAGAACTATAAAACTAACTAACTGCTACAGAATTGAATGGTCAAAATACAACTATATAAAGATCAAAACCGAATCTATAGAGTGCTTGTCGAATCCTTTCTTAAATGTTGCAATCGAGTCGCACTCAACAACCTCCTGTGACAGGAAACTATTTCTAAAAGTTAACAACCCTATTACTAAATGAATGCGTTCTTATATCAAGATGACATGCCTTCTTCTTAATTTTTTACTGTGCTCCTGGTCTCCCGTCCGTGGTCTACTATGAAGAATTTATTGGTCTCCGTATTAATAGATGTATATTATTTTGCAGACTTACTTCATGTTCTCCTGAAAGTTTGTGTTTGAAATTGCATCCACACTCACTGCACACAACACACAGACACACGCACAAACATACACACATATGAGCACACACATGCACACACACACATGCCACACACATACACACAGACACACACACACATATATATATATATATAATATATATATATATATATATATATATATATATATATATATATATATATATATATATATATATATATATATATATATATATATATATATATATATCTATATTTGATGTATATTATAAGTATATATATATATAAAAAGAGCATATATATATATATACATATGTGTTATTGTATATATATATATATATAATATATAGTTATATATATATATACTTACGAATCGGTGTTAGAGTTTTGACTGATGTTGTTTGCTGAGTAAGCAAATTGGTTAATTTTGCTGCTGTTCAATGTAAAATTTGCATGATAACATTCATCAGCAGAGAACGGTAACATCTGAATAGGCTTTTTATAATAAACCAACCTCCAAGTGCTATCCATGTTGTAAGTACCTATGGGTATTTGAAAAAAGAAAATAATAAAATGAGAATAATATTAAATATAATAACAATAATAACAATAACAATAACAATAACAACAACATTATTATTACACACACACAATGACACACATCACTATCACAATCACAATCACAATCACAATCACAATCACAATCACAATCACAATCACAATCACAATCACAATCACAATCACAATCACAATAACAATAACAATAACAATAACAGTAACAATAACTAACAATAACAATAACAATATAATATTAATAATAATTATGACTATCAATAATACAATACACAATAATGTATTCAATAAGAATAATTATTATTATTATTATTATTATTATTATTATTATTATTATTATTATTATTATTATTATTATTATTATTATTATTATTATTATTATTATTATTATTACATATTATTATTATTATTATTATTATTATTATTATTATTATTATTTTTATTATTATTATTATTATTATTATTATTATTATTATTATTATTATTATTATTATTATTATTATTATTATTTTTATTATTATTATTATTATTATTATTAATATTATTATTATTATTATTAATAATATTTTTATAATAGTTATTATTCACCTTCTTTTCCCAGATTGGGATGAGGTGGATCGCATACACCGGAAACAGAAATGTGAGAACTCGTCACAGTCAAAAAACTCCAACATAGGCTTTCACGAGACTGCGACGGAACCTCATTGTGGTATCTCGTCGATGTAGAGTCCATCCCTGGACCAGGCTCACAACCATAACCGCTCATAAATCCCCGACATTTACTCCTATTATACAACTTTTTTCTCTCTTCTGTCAAACTCATATTCTTATTCTTAAGGCATTCCTTTACTGATTCAATGAGATTTTTCTTCGGTCTCCCAGCCGGTCGATTCCCAGCACACTCACCACTATACATCAGCTTAACCAACCGACTACAGTCGATAATTTTAATATGACCAAACTATCTCATTGTTCTCTCGTTTATTCTCTCATTTACTATTTTCTACACAAACCACAACTCCCTAATGAGTTCATTCCTCATTTTTATCAATTTTTCTCACACCTAACATGCCCCTAAGATCGTCCATCTGAACACATTATATCTTAGACCTATACCTCTTGTTAAAGACTGCTGTATTGACTACTATACATTAACACAGGTAACAGCATACCCTCATGCAAAATCCTAGTGTAATCAAGATTTAGCGTTATTACATCCACCAAGGATTTGATTGCACCTGCCAAATTTCTACTATTCACAACTTTCCTACTACACTCTGCATCAACCGCTCACTTTACATCCAACATATATTTTAAACATTTAAAGTCAGACACTTGTTCCAGTTGCTCAACATCTAACATTTCATCAGAAAGCGGATCCTTTCACTCTTATCTAAATCACCTCACTTACACCTTACTCTTATCTACATTTAATTTCAATTCCCTCCTTTAACACACATTGCCAAACCCCTCTACCAATCTTCTCAAACACTCTTCAGATTTGCCACACAAAACCAAATTATCCGTAAATAAAAAGTAAGGCAAAACTCACTTCCATTTTCCATCATTCTAACACATTCCTCTAATTCTTTCATAACTCCATCTATAATCCATATACAAATAGAATAACCAGGGAGACATAACACATCCTTGCCTCACTCCGCTATTAATATTAAACCAATCACCTTCCATTCCATTTATTCTTACAAACTTTCACTCATCGTCCATACTGTACTTTTGATTCCATCGGAAGCTTAACAACACCATTTATATCACTAACACCTGTCATAGAGCTGCCAAATTATTCCTATCATACGCCTGTTGCAAATCCATAAAATCTAAATACAATTTATTCTTCTCTCTCATTTCCTCAATTATTTGTTTCATTGTAAAAATTTGTTCTACACATCCTCTACCACTTATAAATGTATCTTATTCTTAATCAATCAGTGCCTCAGCTTATTAATTATATCATCCTCCAAATACCTATTTCTTCTTTACTATCAATGTTACGCAGATTATCGAAGTGCTCCCTCCATGCTCTCCTGACATCCATTTCATCAGTTATGAAAGCACCATCCTTATTCACTATTCTATG